>CAJNIZ010018524.1:12067-67639 GCA_905231905.1 Symbiodinium pilosum
ATTAGGGTTATATTAGGGTTATATCTGCCTTCTTAGGTTCCAGCTGTGCAGCAAGGATCAGCCTTGGTAATGATTAATGAGCTACATAGTTGCGGCCCCCTTAACCTCAAAACCATTTCCCATCAGACATCCTCTCTTAGTTGTGGCTCCATGCACGAAACCGCAATATCCCACTTGCGTGGGGCTAGCGTCAGCCACTCCAATTGTCGAGTTTGATGGGGTGGAGAAAGTACTGTGGAACTCAGCTTGCCAAAGCCATTCGGACTCACTTGTTCTTGTTATTACTAGTATGAATATATAACTATTACTGGCACTAGTATTCATAATTAGTGGTACTATTATGCATCATTGTAACTATAATTGGCGCTGCTACTACTATCATGGATACTATGATTGCTACTTTTCGTCCCAGGCCAACTTCCAATCCAAGAAAAGCTGTTGGGCAAGGGAAGTAGATGGGTAGTTTCCAACATTAGGGGCCTCTTTTGGTACCCATAGGGTTTAGGGTTTAAGGTTTAGCTTCCAAGATTAGGGTCCCGCTTTGGTGCCCATAGGTGTTTTTAGGATTAGTCTCCAAAATTAGGGTCCTATTTCAATACCCCAATATACTAGGAGCCGTAATACAATCTGCAACTAAAAGCGGCCCATAATTTTGAGAACAACCTATATTTGGCCTAGCCCTCAGCCGTATGTAATGATTATTTTCACCAATTACCCGCTCGAGACTTATCTTGCAACAACAAACGTGGTTGGCAGGCGGTATTGTGGAAACTGCAACGTCCTATCATGGTTGCCAACCCTGATGGGCCGTAGAGCTGTACCCTGTACAGCAGAACTGTCTTTCAAACCATAAGTTAGAAGCAGCTGAACCATGTGGGGGACGACATGCACGAAGAAGTATCATGAAGCTCTACAAGCATCGGCACTGTACTTGGCCCCTGCCAGTGTCTCATCTAAACCCCAACTTACCCCTGAACCTACGCCAACGACTTCACTCCAAACCCCACCCAGCCCCACCTCTGCCCATGGCTGGTGCAGTGCATCACGTCCACAGATCCGGCGCCTGGCAAGTGGCCAGATTGATGGTAAGAATGGCTGCTGTAAGGAATAGAAAGCAGAATGAACGTATGGATAAAGATTGCTGACATGGGCTTACGCATAGCTACTCTCATACAGATTTAGGGAGCAATCATGACAGACGCACAGATTGTATCTACCAACGCCAGACAGGCATTCTGCGGAAACAGGCTGACAATTCTAAGGCAATCCGGCACGATGCGGAAGGACATAGCACAAGGTAGCTAAGTCGGTCGATGGCTTCTACATGGAAGTTCCACATAGTTCCACGATTTGATTTGCACACTGGAGGCTGGTCTCCGTTGATGAGCTCTTCCTTCTCTCCCTTATCCCGCGCCCCTGCGCCAAGAAACATACTTCCATCATGTTGAATATCTTTGGGAAACAATAAGTTCTTACTATGCCAGTAGGCCTGAGGAAGCCCCGTACATCCCTCCACGCTGTAGTTCGCTGTAGACCCACAGACTCAAAGCTGGTCATGAATGTAAGTATGTGTGCCCATCTTAGTACAGTATCGTAGAATGAGAAAAATGTGGTTTGGAACGTATAGTCCCCCTGAAGTAGATAGAATATGTGGTATACGGGGATCTAGTTATAATATACCCAAAGCCATGTTCTATCTACTTAAGGGGGACAATAAGGCCTGGAAGAGTGATAAAGACACCTCAAGAATGACACCGTCACAATTCCATGCCGCACCCTCTGCCACACCAACAAGGAACCTCACAAGGAGGCACGCTACAAAGACGGCAGTTCTTTTGCAAGCGGGCCGATATCATGGGCCTGCATGGGGTGCTTTTTGTTTGGGGATGGTACTCCCTGTCATGTCGTCACATCCTGGGCAAGTTAAACAACATGAGATCCCAACAATGCCTCATTACTCAGGGCAGGACGATGTTACCTTAGCATTCAGCAATACGAGTAGTAATAATAATAATACTTATAATGGTAATCGTACTACTAGTAGTAATAGTAATAATAATAATAAGAAGAAGAGTAGTCTTTTCCGCGGCTCATTTCGGCCGTGCTTCCCAGCTCACACGAGCTCAGGAAGACTTCTTCGAGAGCTTCCGGGCCTGTGGCAGTGTGGAGCATCTGGTGCTACCCTTCCCAGGGTTAAGGGGTTTAGGGCTTCGGGTGTTATATAGGGGTTGTACTGGGATAATGGAAAATAAAATGGAAAGGTTTAGGGTTTGCGCGAGCGTAACTAGCATAACATGTGAGCTTGAATCGTAATAGCGCACTTGTGTTGCTAGTCAGCCCTTGTCAACTAATCTTTGCTTTTCGGACCCAGATCTTGACGTACTATGTCCTATGATTAAAGACAAGGGCTTCTTGATCAGAGTTCTGCGTTGATCATGGCTTCTAAGATCAACAAAGAGACATCAAGCACAACTTACTGGTAGCACCTCCATAACGACTATGGAGATGGTCAGCAGCATTTTCTCAACAAATGTAGAGCAAACCTGTTGAGGAGACAAGAGCTCTCCTGGGGTGCAGTCGGCAAGAGAGGATACCTGAAGTGACTCCTCCACTTTACCAGACCATAAACCCCACAAAAGCAACACTACGATAATCACTACCAAACCTTCCTAAGCCCTAAACCCAGAATTTGAAACCCCAAAGTCGGATACCCCAACTGACCTCTGGACGTGCTGGCCTTGACAGCAACACGCATCTTGCGGCTGCTGACGCTCGCAGAAGCCCCCGGGGCATCCTGCCACCCAGAGATTACTTAAAACTACCATAGCATATTGGGGATGTATATATATACATATATATATATATTTGTACATATATGTATATGTAAATATATATATATAGTGATAATGGAAAAGAAGAGGAAGATGGAAACTGTTTTAGAGTTTAGGGTTTAGGCACATACATCATGAGCTGAGTCGGAGGAGGGTCAGGTGGACTTAAAACTATTATAGTATACTGGGGTTATATAAGGATGATGGAAAAGAAAGTGGAAACTACTGTAGTATTTAGGGTTTAGGGTTGAGGGTCACTTGGACTTAGTAAGTAGCTGAATAATTAGGATAACTAGGGTTACTATATGGGTTATGGGGCTACTAACCTACTATCAAGACCTCCTGACCCTCCACGAACAAGGAGTGCCAAGAGGTGCATGCTAGAGTGGGGTGTGCCACGCCACCTTGGGGTGCCAATGCTAAACCCTAAACCCTAAAGAGGTCCCAGGGAGTGGTTGGTGCCTTTGTTTCGGGTGCAGATACTTGTTCTCTATCCGGCTTCAGGTGCGCTATTCTTGAATGCGCAGGTCTGACAATCAAGTCACTCTTTAACAACTCTATGTCTCAGAAGAGAGATCCTCCCATGTTCCCTGCGCCTGTCAAGAACAACGTGGGCGACACCAAGCACATTGGTTATCACTGGATAACTCACCAGAACTAAATAAGCCCCATCATTGCCTCTAATTCCTCTAAAGCAAGGTCAATGCTTGGGTCCTTGGGTGGTCCCGGGCTGGAAGCATCTCTATTCCGGAGCTGGATTGAGCGTACCATAGTATACTAGAACTACTCTAGTATACCGCCGTATACTAGTATACTAAAGTAGTATATGCTGTGGGAAAGGTCCCTGAAGCTCAGAAAGTTGCAACATACCTCCTCTAACTTGAGGTTCGTCAGAAGCATATCAAAAGCCTCTACACATCCGCTGAAAACGCGTCACTCCTCGGTCTCAGAACTACTCCCTTACAGGCCATGTCAAAAACTGCGAAAAGCAAACCCACAGCGTCCCACGCTTAACGTGCTGCATCTGCCCTTCGCAGAGGGTGCAATTCCCGTACAAGAAGGAACCTGCTACGTATTCCTCCACAAGAACCCGGCCCATGCAATCCCCATAACCTTCGCCCTGAAAAGCCTGCATCTACCTGCCGGTGCACCCCTATCTTGAATGCAACATTCCCTACTTGGGGGTCAGTAAGACTTAGTAAGCAGGCCAATAACCCCCATAACATGTATGTAGTAAACCAAGTTATCCTAATCCTTAGCCTATTTGCGTACTCCCCCTGACCCTACCAAGTATGTCTGAGAAAGAGCAGGGCTTAGGACCAGACGACTGGACTGGGCAATTGAAGGTCCAGTACAACCTGGTGCTTGCTCTTTAGGGTTGAGGGTCTAGGACTGGAGAATTGCCCAAAAGAGTAGGGGATGTCCTTTCCCACGTCCCTCAAGGCTCACACACCCCCATTATAGCCGGTAAAATGGGCGGGTGTAAGGCTGAAATGCCGGGGTGTAGCCCCATTTCTAAAATCTAACTTCAAAGACCCAAAGTGTAGCCTTTTCAGCCAAGGGTTTATGTAGGTTCTAAAAGAATTTGTCGGCTATGCATACGGTGGTTGGCCGAACATGCTAGGGTTTGATATCTCCCTGGTTCCTAAAGAGAGTCTGAAGGCACAGTACGTGGAATTCTGTACCAGGACGGGCTGGCGTGCATGTCCGAGCTGAAGTGCGCAGATGTAGGCTAAAACGCATCCATGTAGCCCCGGCATGCGCAGTCGTGGGTCGGTGCTAAGGAGCGTCCATGGAGGCCAATGATGGTCCCTTTTACAGCTCCCTAAAAAATTGTCCCCGTTGCATACGAAGCCTGGAGCATTCTTCTGTAACCGGGACCACTTTTCTGGTCTCAGTAGCGCTGTGACACAGAGATTTCAAGTGCAGGATTCGCGTTGTTCTGTAGGAGATGGATGACGTCACGGCATAACCCTATGCATAATCCACAATGAAATCCCGATCATGTTCTTGCAAAATTTACACATTCCTAAGCTTCACATGGGAATCCCGATCACGTCCTTACGAAACTTACACATTCCTAAGTTTCAACATCCACTCCTTACTCTGCATGTCCCTATCATGGCTAAGTGGTTGCAGATCCATTTCAAACCCCCGTTCTCTAGTACCCTGAGGGTCACGATTTCAAGCCTTGCGTGAAGTCGGGGCATACCCTGGGTGCAGTGCGACGCGGATTATGTCTAAGTCTAGGGTGTAACATAGAAAGCACAGCGCTAGCTAGACTAGTCCCGTGTAGCGATCAAAGATTTTTCTCGGCTATGCTCGGCTGGCCCGAAGCATGTAGGGTACAATGGGAAATGTAGGTTTTGACTAGTAGGCCTTTCAGCCCAGGCTAAAATGCATTTCTTCGGTGTAGCACCCCCCAAAAAAAGCCAGCACGTAGCACCCTATATAGTAGGGGTGTCTAGGTCCTCTAACGCCACCCCAGCAGCTTGTTAGTATGTATTCGCAAAATTGGTATTATGTATATAAAAAATGGGAAGGGTATCTGAAATTTAGGCCGCTACCGCAGGGTGATAAGGAATGTCTTGAGAAACTTCAAGAGTCAAATCGCCACACAAGCCGGGGAAGTGGCAGAGCCCGCATGCAGTACCCGCCTCGGTTGCGCTGGGAATTGCGTAACATGATTCTATCGGGATTATATAGGGATAATGGAAACCCCCGATTGACTCCCTCCATATATATATATATGCATATCTATATACATATATATATATGTACACATATATGTACCCCATTCTAATGTGGTGGTCTCCATCTTCTTTTCCATTATCCCTATGTATAACCCTTGTATCATACATTCCCGTATTCCATATGTTATTATATAGCCCTTAAACCCTGAACCTTAAACCCTAAACCCTTACAGTGGAAGGACTGGCAGTTTCTGAGGCTCTGTCAGCTGCTGCTCCGCAAGTTCGAAGCTGACAGCCTCCTTGAAGGCGGAGTAGCCTGTGACCTAAAGGAATTTTAGGTGTTGGAGTTTAGGGTTTAAGGTTTAGGTTTCAGGGACTGCATAGCAGTAATATAGGGAATAACGGAATATCATATGATGTAGGCATAATTTAAAAGAAAAAGGAAACTAGTAAATTGTAATAGGGTGCATATATATATACATATAGGGAGTACTTGGTTTTGGATTGAAGGTGTAAGGTGTAAGGGTTGGGAATTTTGGCTTAGGGTTTTGGGTCTGGGGTTTGGGTTCAAGGTGTGTGTATTCGTTGTTTTGGAAACGGAGTTTAGGGCTTTGCTTGTGGCCTGGCGTGCTATAATCATCATCATCGTCATGTACCATCATGTACCATCATCTTAGCGTAGTGATGTATGTTTCTTTACGGTTGTCAATAACCCCCAAACCCTAAATCAAACCCTAAACAACAAGAGCGTTATACTTATGACCAGTACTTTGGCTAGGACTTCAAGGAGTGGTACAACAATTACAACAGCTGGCACGACTTGTTAGGCTGAGGTTTTGCTGGCCAGGTCAATATCATGAGGGTTGGCTTGCTTACTGTGGATCTAACTTGATCTTGAGACTAAAACTGGACAGCCTGATCAAATAGTTTCAGAACCTGAAGTGAAGTGAACACACATTTCTTCGAAACAATACACACCATTTGGTGTGAGGTCGGTTGAGGTCACACTAATGAATTTGCCAGAACTAATTATCCAAGGACTCCTCACCATTTTCCTGAGAAGTGAATTGAGCTCCGCACCCCACAAAGGCGGAACCAAAGGCTGTCACTGAAAGTCACATTGACCGCCAGGCTCTCCTGCTTCATTCAAGGAGCTTCGCGGTAAGGGTTTGGGTCGTGAGCTGGCGTGGACGTTCCCCGTGAGCTTCCTAGGGCCCGTAGATCTCAGTCGCTTGTGGGTTGAGGACGGATGCCTCCGGCCTGAACATACGAAAATCAACGTTCCGCAGATTTTCCGGGCCCACAGGCAAGCTGGCATATGTTCTCTTCAATAACAAACACTTGCCTCGGCTGCTTCTAAGCGATGCTATGGAGCTTCAGAAGCATGAAGCCACCTGTACCCTATGCAATGTTAAGTTAAGGTCAATGTCAGAAACGCTGCTCCTTTAACCAGACCCCGTGGGTTGGGTAGGTCGACAAACTCTCGCTAGGCTTGCCCTTGCAACTATTCATACATTCCTCACTGCTTTTACCTATTACCATATCCAATGCCACTGATACTAGAGCTGATTAATCTACACCCCAAACAAGAGTTTCTATCTTATTTTCTACTTTTCATTATTCCTGTATATAACCCCAAAATATACCCTATTATAATATAGCCCAAAATATTTGTATCGTTGTGGCTGCTACCTCGTCTTCGATCAGCTCCCAGTCAAGCCCCTCCAGGCATTTCAGGACGTTGCCACCTCACACAGTGCATTGGGGTCATGAACTGAATAATTGACACACGCATTGGATGTAAATTCTAAAGTGCCATTAAATACCTCAACGAAAGGCTCCTACAGATGAGGAAGGTTAGCTAGAAAGCCGTGGCGCCAGTTGTAAAGCTATGAGAAAGGATTCCAGGAAGAAACATATTTCTCTGGCCCTGCTGCAGCAGGGCAGGATGCTACTGCCGCTATTACTGCTTCATTTTTGCTGCTGTTGCTACTACTACCACCACTGCAGCCACCGTAGCTATTCGTACTGGTATCACCTGCAGGTTTGATTAAACTTGGCACTGGGCACTGAACAAAGTTTTTTCCTTTCATCAACTCCACCTGACGATTCTCTTGATGGGGCACCGTGTATTTTGAGTCGAAAGAGACCACAACTTGAAACACACCCACATGGCAGCAGGGCTCTCACCATCTTTGCGAAGAGGCGCCTCCTGCGTAGCGGGGAAACGCGGGAAAGCTCAACGTCAGCCAGGTGAGCACCAGTAGCGGGATCTCAAAAGAACAGCGTCACATGAAGTCTGGACAGGTTTTGGACGGAAATTTCAGAGAGTCGTCTTACTAGCTTGGAGGTTCTAGGGCTCTTTGACTTTGATGGCTTGCGCCACGCAAAGTCGAGGACGAGAAGCACTAAGCTGAGGCTTCAGACATACATCTATATATATATATATACACACATGGTAGTTTCCCTAAATAAGGGGACCCCAATATAGACCCCAAAATACTATAGTCCTTATTATGGGGATCCCCAAAAAGGTACCCCAACATTTTGGCAACCCCCATATGTATATATATACATGCACACTTCAAAAGCTTTAGTCCGTCGAGGTCAAGGAGGATGTACTCTGCAAGCCTGCCTGCGTCCAGAAGATCTGACCGAATCTGCTCCAGGGACTCCGATACGGAAAGCTCTTTCACATCTCGAAATCCCAAAGTCCTGAACCTCAAAATCAACCTTGAAAATTCTGAGGTCGCAAAGTCCCCCAAAAAACAACAGAATGCAACATCCCCGACTTCTCAGCAGAGCAAAGTATGAAGCCGACGGTAGTCACAATGAGCCTAGATCATAAATCCACTCCCCACTTGTAAGGCGAATACAAATAATTGAGGGGTCGTAGTTTAGCGTAATCCCCTTCCCATAATGACCAGGAATCAAACCGAAAGTCATATGGAAAATGAATGCATGGAAACTGGAATTGGGTAGGGTTACGCAAGGAATGCTAGGTTGTATATGGGAAGCAGGTAATCATTATAAGACACACTGGTCCATGCCCCTAGACATGAAGATGTTCTATGTAGCACAATTCCACGTTGGGATAGTGCTTGTTAGCTGTGTCTGGGGATTTTCATGGGTGAGGACGTTGCTGAAATTTGACCTTGGGCAATCTAGGGTCTGTACTCCCAAAAGTACAAATTTTCAGGTAGGCCACTTAAACGCCTAACAGACTTTGCTGATGCTAGGACCGCCTCCAGGCGAACACCACAAAACCCCCAACAACATTACTCAACTCCTATGAACCCTAAACCCAAAACCCTAAGGTTTAGTCCTTATTTCAAGGTTGGGGAAGATCATCTGGACATGAAGCAATCCCTACGGAGCCCCTACTTGTACGTGATAATCTCGGTAAAGAAGCCCGAAACACCCTAACTATAAGAAATGATGAGGATGATAATTGTTATAAGAGCTATATAGTCTACACTCCTAGTGTCCCCCTTATTAGTAACACCTATAGTAATCCTCTAGATAGACCCTATATAACGCCCTTTAAGGAGTTTAGACTAGAGCTGATAAAGCTACACCCTAAACTCTAAATCCCTAAACCCTAAACCATTAAGCCCTCCCGCTCCGAAACCTCTAAACCTCTAAACCCCTCCAGAAGTCCTCTGCTGGCTCCGGCACCGGTTCCGTCTCCCGGCCTTTGGACTTCATACTTGGAGGGTCAGGGGGACTTCAAACCACTTAGGGTTCAGGGTATATTGGGCTTACATGGGAACAATGGAAAATAACGTGGAGACAATGTAGTATTTCGGGTGTAGGGTCTAGGGTTTAAGGTCAGGGGGACTTAGTAAGTAGGTTTATACTTAGGGAAACTAGGGCTACTATATGGGTTATGGGGTTTCTAACCTACTTACTAAGCCCACTAAGTCCCCCAGGCACCCGAAGTAATCTATGGACCAACCCTAAGGACCCAAAATCGCCCAATATCTTAGACTTTAGGGCCCAATATGGGTGATACTTATAAACTTTAGGGCCTAATGTAGGTATTTATTTATGTACTTAAATCCCTAGGGCTGTCAAAGCTGGGGATGTGGAGCACTTGAGTTTCTACTGGAAGCTTTTCGCGAGAGCTCGGGAGTCTCAAGGAGCTTTCTTTTGGGCCAGGGGAATGATCTTAGCCAAACCACAATCATATAGGCTATAGGGTTTAGGGTTTAGGGTTTAGGGCTTAGGGCTTAGGGTTTAGGGTTTAGGGCTCAGGATTCCATAGAGCCATGGTCCCATAGCCACTAATCACTAATCGTTGCAGATGATATCTTTCAGTTGGCTCACTGCGTGGGGAACATGCATAGCGCTGGAAGAACGGCAGCCGGCAGTAAACGTATCACGTAACTACTGCCACTTTCGAGGCTTTGCAGGTACAGGTGAAGGCTATCCAACAGGAACAACAGGGACACTCACATAATTGCTATCATACCTTCTCGTCACTTTAAGATGTGTCAGGAATCATCTAAGCTGGCAATTCCCCATGTGTGCCCTCAGCAGCCATCTGCCAGAAAAAACCTAAATACGGCTACTCAAGGGAACCAATCATGTGTGGGGCACTGAAGGATTACAAGGGACTGCTGCTATCCTTTCCTTTGGAGGATCTAGAAAGTTGAGCTCTCATATAGTACCCTATACTGACTATGGGGTCCTTTCTTGGAGCCCTTAGGGGGGATCCTGATCGACCTTCAAAATGCTCCCAGGGGTCGGGATCAGAAAGCGATGTGCTTCTTTCCACTGTTGCTCTCGCGCCTCGGGGCGCTGGGGCCTTGGTGCTGAACCAATCCTGCAGCGTAGAACAGGATCACGACCGCTAGGCCCTATAGATCCTACAGACCCCTCAGGTACAATCTATAGAGCCCAAATAGCCACAATGAGATCCACATAGACTCTGTCTGTTTCAGCGGGGTCCTGGGATAGCAAAGGGCTGAGGGCTTTTCAGTTTCCTGGCCAAAGCAAAAACTCATAAACTTGCAAAAGGGCCCTCTTGGGGAACTTTACATGCAAACCATGAATATTCTGATTGGGGTCGGGTGGGATCGTCAACGCAATTACCAGGTACTACATCACCGGAGAAAACTCGCGGTACTCTGGACTGCACCAACTTGCCAACAAACAAAGAACTGTGTAAACTGGCTCAGGCTTTACGTAAGTATATTTTTGATAGCTACATTGGCCCGTAAAGTCTAAAAGTATTACCTACGTTGGGCTATTTGACTACCCTAAACCCCTAAACCCCTAAACCCTGAACCCCTAAACCCTACACCCTAAACCCCCAGAGTATGCCGTAAGTGCTGGGAGAACGAAGCTTTTCAGATCTCTGGGGTCGACAGCGGCTTGCAGGGACTACCCAGCAACCAGACAGTCGCAACAGGAGCTTAATGTAGGAGTTTCCCAAAAGGGGTACCATTTTAGGGGTCCCAATAATAAGCACTATAGTATTTGGGGGTCTATATTGGGGTCCCCTTATTTTGGGAAACTACCATGTAGGCTGTAGGCCTTAGGAGGACCCCCCACCCTGTAATAGTGGTATATTAAGAATATAAGAGGACCCTAATATAATCACCATTGTCCCCTATAGTCACTATTACAGGGTGGGGGCCAGTGGGGGGTCCACCTAATGTAGGCTAGTCGGAGAAAGGGCTCCTAAGTAATTAATGACCGAGACTAACTAGGTCGCAAGCGCTCTGGCACAGATAAGCGCTCTGGCAAGCTATAATGGCAAATCGCCCACTTTCAGTGCTTGGACCCAACAGCAGGAAGGGGGCTTCAAAAATTGGAAGGTGTTTTGGGGGGGGGCCGATCATTGGGATTGTGGTATACTGTGGTCTGTTTTGGGTGCTCCCGTTCATGGCAACTACCATGTGGGGCAGGATAACCCATGGGCCTCTAAAACCTTTGAATGGGGCTCAGTCTTCGGCAGGAATGCAGCGAGGACAGATCTCAGAAATTTACTCCGAGATCCTGGTCAGAGCAGAGCCCTATAGTGCCCCAGAGCCAGAATAGCAGAGGCTTGTTGACGCACTTTCCTTGCGGCACGACGATACCGAATATCAATAGATTGTTCAGGTAGACTTCTTGCAGGATTCTGTTCCCTGCCCACTGAAAACAACACGCGAACAGGAGGATCCTACGTATCAGAGTTGGCCACCAAAAAGGCTTCGAACAAGATATTCCCCGACGGCATCTCCTCTGCCGCAGCGGCGCGGATGGCAGCCTCATCAAGCCCCTTCTTTGGCCTAAGTGAAACGTGCAAGACTGGTATGAGCCATCAACATTACAAATAGCTTCACAGTGCTTGTCATAGAGATGAAGGTAGCTGGGAAACAGATACCATCCTGGGAAAGATGCAAGATGCTTTTCACCCAAACGCATGATCAGGTTTGTAGAGGAGCTGATACTCAAACTTGTAGCCCACTCAGGCATAAGGTGCTCCTGTTGGGTGTGTGGTGGTGCCAGCCTCAGCAAGCACATGAAAGGTACTTGCAGGAAATCTACCTACAATTCTATGAAACCCTGCCGGGCTCTGAAAGTCAAAACAAGGTGGCAGCAGCTCACTGTCATGGACTTTACAAGCCGCTCTCCCGCCTTTTAACCCCAAAATAACCGCAATATGATCCATTATAATGGTTTCCATTTTATTTTCCTTTATCCCCTATATAACCCCAAATGACCCTAGATTATTCCAATATAAACTGCGACGGTCCCAGGTTTTGCCTGAGCCCTTTGCTTCTCAAAGATGCTCTGAGGGTAGCCAGCTTCTGCTGCGACCTCAATACTCCGAGGATGCTCTTCGCGAATAACTTCGGCGCAGTTTAGGCTTACTGGTTCTTAGGGATTCAGGGAATAATTTGGGGTAGTATAGGGATAATGGAAAAGACAACGGAAACTTGTTTGGTCTGTTTGAGGTCCCAGACTCAATAATTGTAAAAGAACCTGCGGCCACAATATTGGAAACTGTTTAGGCCTCTGCATTACACCCTCAACCCTGGGCTTCTTGTAGCAGCTCTATAGACCAAAGCAGGCATCTTACTGCTGTCCAGCCATTCACATCATCATGCCCTTCCTGGGCTCCATGGGATATATATATATATATGTATGTATATATATATATATGAGTAGCCTTCTATCAATCTGTAAATGCTGGGGTACACCCAAGTAGTTTGGCTTTAAAGAGCAAGGGTGGGACCTGCCTTCGTACTGAAACACCGATCTTTGCAGAACTTGAGATTACTCCCCCCCCCCCGCCTTCACTGCACAATCAGAACAGGGACCTTGAAGCTCCCAGGACCATTAGCCCCAAACCCTGAACCCTAAACCCTACCCGTTAAACCCTAAACCCTAAACCCTAGACCCTAACCCCTAAACCCGGAACCCTAATCCCTAAACCCTAAACCCCAATCCCTCTATCCACAGCGCACCTTGAGCTTGGTCTCTTCATCAATGTCATCCAAGTAATCCGCCATCCCCCTCGGCCACTGCTCCAATAGTTTCTAGGGTTGAGGGGTTTAGGGTTTCGATGCTTAGGAGACAGTCTCAGCCATTGTCTAGACCACTCCCCATGTAATCGCTATATAATACATTCCCCATTACAACCAGTAAGGAGCGTCGTCATGAACTGCTCTTGGCGTTTTCAGGGCAGGTCGGAATGCCAAGAGTCCTAAACCGGTGAAAACTTGGAACAACTCCTGGAACCACCCTACTCATTAGAGTACCTGCGACCAAAAGCGGGACAGGCCGTGACCAAGCTGGTCCTCTGTTGCTTAAAGCCCATGGATATGAAATCAGGTGTCAAACTCGCAGCCTTAAGCCTCTAACCCCAACCCATAGATCCCTACACCCTAATTAAACCCTAACCTACTACCCCTATAAATCCCTATAGATCGCTACTCTAAACCCTTAACGAGGCTCTGACGACGCAAAGCTAGGCCCAAACTCTGCCTGAGCTTAGTGAAACACAAGCCTTTAAGCTCTGGAGCTCTGATTCCCGAAGCCCCAAACATAAACCCTGCACACCAACGCCTCAAACAAGGTATAAACTATAAACCCACTGAACCCTAAATCCTGGGGCTTCGGGCTTCAAATCTAGATCGAGAATCTATGGGAAAAGGCCCATTAAACCCAAAATCCAAGGCTTGAATCTAGATCCTGAACCCATATCCCCCTAGCCCCACAAGCAGCGGTGCTTTTCTCGCGCGGTGTCTCAAGGCTGGCAACTTCTGGGCAGCTCTCCACGTCGACCTCAAATGGAGGTTCATATCAGTAGAGCTTTGGGTTTGGGATGTAGGGGGGATGTAGGAACAAGTACATGTAATGGGGATCAACATTCAGATATTAAACAGGTGTAATGAATGTGTATATATATAAATATGTAAATATGTATATACTTATATATACACATTTATTTATGTATGTATATACTGCATAGGAGGATGTAGATGGCTATCTCGGGTTTTCCAGAGTGCGGAAGCATATTCAGCTGGGACTCCACATCTAATGGCCCATTATAGCCCACAAAAACTCCAGGCATCTTAGTGGCTAGAGCGAAGAGCCGTACGAAGGCTAGGTTTTAGGGGCTTGGGATGCATGGGACCTGCTTTGGTGGTGAGATTATTTTGGTTTAGGCCCTGGCTGCAGAGAAGCCTTACTCATAAGACTGTGGACTTTAGAAAGGTGAAGATATCCACCATTCTGAGCATCCGCGGAGGTTTGCAGATTACCCAGATTGTCTACTAGATTGGCGCTCTTACATGTGCTTCCCTGCGTAGATCTGTTCTAGGGGACCGCCCTGGATCCAATCCAGAACAACCACCCCATCATTTTGCTGCAGCACAAATGACTACCTCCCCTCGAACCCCCTACCCTCTCAGGCATTGCAGGAGATGACTACTGTGCTGAGTTGCTTTACAGACTGCAGTCCTTGAACAAGCAGCATGACTTGTCCATCGGAGAGATTGCCCTCAACCCTGCCTTTCAATGCCCTGAATATCGTTTGCAAGTATATTACAGCGCCATGGTGCAGAGTTTGCTTCCATCGGCGAGCGCGTTTTCCTGCAAGGAGCGCTACACCCAGACTAAACCCCAATCGCAAAGTTATGCGCATCTGCCGGTCTTACAGACTACCTGTAAACAGCCTCCTAACATTGCAAACTTTTGCCCCGCATTAATGCAATACATGCGGACATCCTTGGTGAAGCAATAGCCAGTAGACCCCCAAGTATTCGTGCAATACTCTTCTACAATACAAACATGTGTGCCGCTCAACCTCAAACCCGTTGCGAACGCTTGGAACCCTAAAATCTACAGTCTACTGGTGCAGCCCACAAACTTCCAATGGGCACTACACATTACAGCAAGGCCAACAAAACCAAGCACTATATTCGTAAACCCGACTCCTGCCACCATCGCAACAATGCTTTGGCCGACATCAAAGGGGAGAGGTCAATGTACCAGAAGCTAATGAAAGGCGAGGTTCGATTGCCTCCGCAAAACATCAATAATAGAAAGAATCATAGCAATAAGCAATTAGGATGTAATATCGGGTTTGGGCCTGGGGGCTCAGGCTGGATTTAGGATTTGGCCTGTCACAAGGTTCGGAAAGAGACAAGTGTATGCCTGAAACCCTGAAGCACAACTGATCAACACTCAGCTTTGAACCTAATCAAAGCGTTTCTGCTCATAGTTGGCCAAATGTCATAGCCTGAAGTTTTAAGCTTGACCGCCTCCAGAAGTCAGGCATTGATGCCTAGAAATCCTACTTCCAGGACCTTCCCGGAATACTAGGATAGAGAGTAGGACGATGTGGAAGCCCAGGCGTGGGTGGTTTACAACTTTGCATGGGCGAGATGTCTTCTAGAAGGCTGTGATAGGTGATCCGAAGCTCTCATTGACATGACTTGCTGGTTCTTAGTAGGGAATCAGGGAACATAATCCCTGTATAATGCCTATAAGATATATTCCCATATTCTCTATTAAGAACCAGTACGGAATCCCTGCATGTACAACAAGGCAACGCACCCCAGCTCAGGCAAACACACTCCTTGCAAACAGGCAAATATGATTCAGAAGCATGGCAACTATAATCCTTATCATTGGGGCCCCAAAAATTGGGAAACCCGCAGGGTCTTTGCGTAGCATCATGCCATAGGGGCAATCACATTGGTGTTGAAAAGCATATTCTCCACAGCCACAATGGCCCCTCTGCCAGTGAAGCATAGGTTCGCAACCACCAAACATCGCTCGTACACGGAGCTTTGTCAGTCATATCGGCACTTCCCAAAATTGAGGATATGCCTCTACCCCTTAAAAAGTCATCGCTATGAGTTTGGGAGCCCCTGAAACCCTCGTCGAATGACATCTTAGATGGGCAACAAGCATTATGGTCCCCCTTAGGAAGATAGAATATTGGGTTTATGGGGTTCTTAGTATAATATACCCGAAGCCATATTCTGTCTACTTAAGGGGGACTATACCCTGAGTTTCCTTAAAAGGCACGGTGGCCTCCATCCCCTGCGTGTTGGCTCTGGACCTCGCTTGGGTTTTTCTCAAGGCAAGGGAACCCTAGAGACCCTTAGGACATATATATATATATAATTATCTATATATGTATATATCTATGCATATTTATATATATATATGGAAAGGAAACTATAGGGATCTCCCTTAATCCTCAAAAAGCTGCTGGACTTCAGTGTGGGGATGTAGGATGTTGGTTGTAGAGATTTAGATTAGCGTTTCCGAATTCCCCAAAAATACAGCAAGCTAAATGCCAAACTCTAAACCCCTGAATGACTGCCCCTTAATCTTAAACCAAGCTTGCTTTGCTGGAGCTGAGGAACCTTGGAACGCTTCCGGAGGCCCTTGGGCGTCCAGTAGAAGTATCGCTTGCCTTGGGACAGATCTGTAGCACTTGGGTATGCAGAAGCGATGTTGGGACTTCAGCTGCCATGTCCAAAGCCAAGACGTCAATTGGGAACTACATTTGGGTTCCTGGGATGAACTATGCCCGCAACACATGATTGAACGGTGAAGGATTGAGTGTACAGCTTAGGGTAATGCTGAGCTTGAAATCATAACCCCAAGCTCCTCAACGACCAGGACCTCTTGAAGATCCTTTCGGAGTATCTGTATGAGTTCGATTTCGTAATGAAGCAATATAAGCCTTAAGCCCGCTTGAATTCTGCTATCTATCGCTCGACTCTGTCCAAGCTCCGCGAAATTCTTGAGAGCCTCAAGCCCGAAACCCAGCACCGCCCCTATCACCAATAAAAAGCTTTTGGCCACCCCGACCCGTGAATTCGGACCCACTGAGCATCATATGAATTTGCAGGGTCCTAATTTCAGGGGCTGTGATTGCCAAAATTCCCTTACTACTCATAACACGCCCTTTCACAACGCCATGATGGCCCCGTTTCCATTTGATTTTCCATGTTCTTGTCCATTTGATTCTCCATTGTTCGTCAAAACCTTAAGCGCCATTCCCTGAACCCTAAACCCTCGACATCCTCAAGTCCACAGTGCCCACAAACCTCAAATTTGACACCCTGCATGCCCTGGAGGCCGCGGCACAGGTACCCATAAACCCTCAACCCCAGTGCCAAAACCTAAGCCCAATCCTAAACCTTGAACCCTAAGCCTTAGCGCCAAACCCTTCTGCATTGGACTTCAGGTGTATGTTAGTATCGCTAAATGAGCCATAGTCTAAACTCCTAGTATCCACCTTAATAACCCCTATACTACTCCCCTATATAACCCCCTATATATCCCCCCTATAAGGAGTTTAGGCTTTAGTACAAATAAGGCTCCAGGCCTCTACAAGACTTCTTGGTAAGTCTAAAGGCTTCTACAGCGAACACCATATACCACTCCGCTTCCCATGCCGTTATAACCCGCACCCGTTAGAATCCTACTATCCCTACATCCCCTTATAGATTTCCCGAAATATGTGTGTATATACATATACACATAAGTTTATGCCCCTAAACCCTAAATACCCTGAACAACCCCTAAATACCCTTACATACGCCTATGTACCCTGGGGGCCCCCCTAAGCCGCATATATTCAACCAGGACACGGGGGCAAAGGTATAGCACCGACTTAGAGGAGGCCAATGCATCGTCGTAAAAATCCTTGGCACCTTCAGTGGCAGGGTTGTGGGACACCAACAGGGTGAATAGCGTGTATAGAAGGCTACACTAAAGTATGTGGTATGTAGGAGTTCAGGATTTGGGGCTTAAGGTATGGCAGTGTAGCTTCTTGCTTTTTGGTGGGTTGCAGTAGTTTTCGCTCCAGATATGAATACCTTGGCTCTTCCAGCATAATTTCAAAATTCTGCGCACTCGACTTTTGTAGGGTATCAGATAGTTGGGCTGTGAAACAAGCTCCCAATGCTGGACGCCACCTCCTATGAGTGTGAAAGGCCGTGGCAGGCTCGAGCGATTGCTTGTCAGGCCTTGCAGGTCGGTATCTTACAGTGCTGCATTCATCTGTGAAGCTTCTTACTCACCGAGGTTGCAATGCTCAATACCTTCCTAGGAACCCAAACCTGTTGTCGTAGAACAGTCCACTTCGTGGCATCAATCAAGAACAAATCCTGCCACTGCCATCATAATTAGACTCTTCTCCTCGTACGGTAATGGCACTCGAGTTCTGAGGGCAGAGTAGTCAAAAGTCGGGGTTGCAGGGGTTCGGTGCTTATGGCGGGGATTGCTGGTTCCCCCCCTAATGTCGGGTACTCAGCTTGAAGTTAGTAAGCCAACCTCTGGACATCCCAGGCACAGAAGTAATTCGGCATCAGCAGGAAGAACGGCTTTGCGTTCGAACCTCGGAAGTGCTTAGCTCAGGTTAGCATGGAATCAAGACATGGAAAAGAAACTGGAAACTACTGTGTTATTGAGGATTATATAATATACAAATGTTCCCAGTAACCCCTGAATAAAAAAGGGAAAAGGGTACTATTGGGGTAGCTAATATAGGTAGGGACTACTATGGGGATCAATTCCTTCATTCTTGCTAAGCAGAGCTTAGAGCGAGAGGGCCTCACTTACCCTAAGGGTTCCCAGGACTCAAATCAGTGGGGTATTAGTATTGGGGCCCCAATAGCGTAATCTGAGTGGTATTTGGGACCTAAAGCCCTACTA
Organism: Symbiodinium pilosum; assembly: GCA_905231905.1. Classification (NCBI taxonomy): domain Eukaryota; class Dinophyceae; order Suessiales; family Symbiodiniaceae; genus Symbiodinium; species Symbiodinium pilosum. The sequence goes on from CAJNIZ010018524.1 coordinate 30,774, forward strand.
TTTGGGTCCTTGGACCCTTAGGGTTTGTTTGGTTAGGATATGACGCGTTTGCCCTCACACAAGCCAACATGGAACCAAAACAATGCCCAGAAAGACCACTGTCCTGTTGAAAGGGCGACATGTGCCTAACCCTCAACCCTAAATCGAGAGGGTTTAGGCCAGGGGTTTTGCCAGAACCTATAGTCCCCCTTAAGTAGGTAGAATATGGGGTATATTAGTATATGGGAATCTTCATATAACGTATCCAACACTATATTCCATCTACTTAAGGGGGACTATAGTTTTTCCTGTTGCCTGGGTTCATGGCCTTGGGGATGATATGCACATCTGTTTCTACAACTTTCGCGTTGATTACTTCCCTGGCTGCGGTAGCATGGGAACTGCTGGAGCTACCATGGGAAACTCCATGGGAGTTTCTCAACACAACACTGAAAAACCATATGTGGGAACCCCATAACTTGATAAATCGGGTCCGGAAGGTATCCTGATTTCGCCCAACCTACGGCCCAGCACCTGAACAATCTGATAGACTTCGCGTTTGGATGATCTCTGTTTGCTGGACCTGGGTGGGGAACCTGCCTTCAGTTTTACAAGCTTGGAGCAATGTCAGATGAGTTCAACTGCCAACAAAATAGACTCCTGATGAGGCGGAGGCACCTAAATCTCAGCAGAATGAGCAGTACTGCTGAGGAAAAAGTTTGCATTCACACGCTTTTTTCTGTCTCCGAGATATTCTTGCTAGCCCACAGCCCAGCTGTACATAATAGGTGTGGCCATAAGGAATTCCTGCTCCATGAATGACCACGAAAGCAGGCCCCTCCTCAAGCTTACCCCGAGGAACAAATGGCTGCAGCCCTTCTTGAAGAAAGGCTTGGCCCACAGAGTCTCAAAACAAAGCGCTCACCTTTCGGCGTGGCCGCTTTAGAACTGATCCTTCACTGCCTTCACAGCATAGGCCTTGACAACCGTCTTGGCCGGCTGCGCCTTGACCTTTACTTCCTTTCCGAACATAAGCTTGGTGCCGGCCTTGGTGGCCGCCTTCTGACGGGTCTTGATCATGAAGAGGCCAGGGAAGACGAACTTGCCTCAGGTACCCCAATCATAAACTCTATGCCCTAAAACCTAAGCCCTACAAACACTTGAACCCTAAACGCGGTTGCAGCAAACCTCGTTTTGATCAACAGACGCCTGTCTTCTTCACTTCCGCTGCGCCAATGTCAGCCAGGTTGGTAAGCACCTGGGTCACCTCGGACTTCTTCAAGCCCGTGCTCTCAGCCACTTGCGCGGCAATGCCACTCTTGGGCAGAGTGCGGACAGCCTTGCTCTTCATCACCTTCATGCTCTTGCTGGCTCCGGCGGCCTTCATCGCCTGCAAAAAGAAGACAAATCAAAGCTGTCTTCTAAACTGCTCAACTTGCGGGAGAATTCGGCAAGCAACCGCTACTACAATCACCACCGTATTTGAGTGCCTTCATGGGGGCCATGGCTGTAGAGCTCGGGAAAGGTGCAAATTGGGCAAGGCAGCGTGGGCCGAAACAGCTGAGATCCACAGTGTCTTGCCAGCACTACAATGCGTGGATCAGTCCAAATCTGTGGGAATGCATAGCAAACACACATCAGGTCTTCCCCAAGCACCTTGCTTCGTGATTCCAGACTGTTTTAATGAGAATCTGGGCAAGTGACGGCAAAATCTAAGTAGTTGGTCGACATGCTCTCCGCTGTACGGAGGGTTGGTCAAGAGGACGTCGTGCTTCGGGACCTTAGCAGCATGAGCAACCATACGAGAACCGTCAAAGTGCCCAGGAACAGGGTGGGAACTCGTGATAACAGATACAAATCAAGATCATCGCAAACTGTACAACTCTTGGGCACTTGAACGCTTTGAGTCAGGGCTTCTCGTTTTTCATAAACGTGAAGGCTACCCTTGACAGTGAAGTTGGGCAATTTGGAGAGTCTTGGGCAGAAGCATACAGGCTTGCAGTTCGGAGCCCAAGTGTCAAGATGTAACTGAGCTGCATGAGGGATGCAATCAGATCCGATAAATTGTTGGGGTCATCTTGAAGGACAGGGCTGAGCTCCTGAATAAGATTTTGATCACAGCTGCAGAAGATGTTGCAAGTGGCTGTTTGATGAGGTCGAACTTTCCACGGTCTGAATTGTCTGAGATCTTACACTCCATGCGCGATGTTCCTAGGGTAGGCGCGCGAATAATTAGAATAGGGCTTGTGGGTACATTCGGCCAGACTGATGGAAGGCTTGTCAAGGAGCACCCCTGGTGATAGTCAAGCTCCTTCATTGCATTTGTTGGGGCCCATGCACGAGAGACGAACCAAAATCCTAAGGATACTTGGCTGCACATGCCATGTTGAGAAGAGGTCATTGAAGAACCCCGTTACAATCAGGGCCAAACGGTATGATGTAGCCGAAGCACATAGTCAGGTCCAGCTTCAAAATCCAAAGAATGTCTATATGGAATCCCACCTAAATCCCAAAACATCCTGGAAGATCCTATTTATAAACTCCTGTACGGTACCTGTGTGTATAACACCCAAGAACCTCAAGAGCATACGCATGAACTCTGATCCAACATCAAACCATCTGTCTATGGACCCCCGAAATCCAAAATTCCTGGGACCCCAACAAAACCTATGCTTTAGGTGAACCCCCCACCCTGCAATAGCGACTATAAGGGATAATAAGGATTCTATTAGGGTCCTATTATATTCCTATTATGCCACTACTACAGGGTCGGGGGTCCTCCTAACCTATACTGAGCATCCAGCACGCCCCTCAGCTACCACAGTGTAGAAGTCCTCCCAAGGCTGGGCCGACTTGCATACTTTGCGGCTCCAGGAAGTTAGTAACTACCTACAAAAGGGGGATTTGTTTTCCTCAACCTACTGAAAAACAGATTGTAGTTTCATTTGAACTCATGTTCGTCATACATACATGTTTTCCTTATGGAATCTGGTTTCCCTAGAATAATGGGCCCTATGTTAGGGTGTTGGGGACAAATCAAGAGCACAAATTGTAAGCTGAGTGTGGCGTCCGCTCGTGGAAACCTATTAACATGAACGTACAGAAAACAATATTTATCACCCCGAACTTTCAGAAACAGCGTTTCGACCTGTAATGTTCAACAAATTTTGCGGCACCGGGTGCGCATGACACCTACTACTACAGCTGCTACTGCTGATGCTGCTGCAGCTGCTGCTGCTGCTGCTACGACTCTTCCCTCTACTGGAAGAGAATCAAATCAGGCTAGGGTTTCTAGGTTTAGGTTTCGGGGTATCCCTCAACCTGAAACCCCTACAATAAGTACATCGTAGATTCCATAAATAAGGGGACCCCAATCTGTAGACCCAAAAATGCTAGAATCCTGATTCTGGGGACGTCCAAAAAGGACCCCCTAATCTTGGGAACCCCTAGACCCTAAACGCCCTTATATAGCCCTGCATATCTTTTATCTATCCCATGATTTGCCCCCCCCCCGGCTTTTAAAGGGACCTACACCCTAAACCCATACCCTAAACCCTAAACCCTAAACCCTAAATCTGGGTGTGAGGTCCTCGCACTTGTTGTAAACAAGAGGAAAGCCAAGCTCTCCAAGGTGTTTCACCACTGCCTCATCTCTGGCGTTTGGGAATTTTCCCCTAAAATTTAGGGTGTAGGGTTTAGGATTTAGGGCTTAGGATTCAGGATTCAGGGTTTAGGATGTGGGGCTTAGGATTTAGGAGTTGGAGGATTTTAGGATTCAGGGTTTAGGAGTCGGGGCTTAGGATTTAGGATTCAGGGTTTAGGATTTGGAGCTTCGGATTTAGGATTCCGGGTTTGGGATTTGGAGTTTATAGGCTTTCTGAGCACGGATTTGGGGTTTGATAGAGAGGTGTTGGTTGTCCTTACTAAAGTGAGGGTTGTGTAAGGGTTATACGGTGGATATAGGGTTTAACCGTAAAGGAAGTTTGGCAACCCCTATGATACAGACGCTACAACTGTCACATGACTCTATTATGGTCCTTAGTATAAGGGGTGTGGCTACCAAAAAAAGATTTTCTTACGACGGTGTGTTTGCGTGGAGGGTTTCTAGCATGGCGCTGAGACAAAATTTGTTGGGACCTAGTTGTGCATAATAGGGCCCTCGCTTTGCGCGGGGTTCTGACATCAGTTTTTCTGTGGGCTGGGGGTGCGACATCTTTATGGGAGTTTTCCAGACACACAGGGAACCCTCAATACACACCGATTTGTTTACAATCCTCATTCATTATTGACCTTGTCACGAGCACTCCCCTGTACTTGGATGGCCCACAAAACACACCATGACTCAACTCATCTCCACCGGGAGCCTAAACCCTAAACCCCAATCCCTGAACCGAAAGCCCTAAACTTTGTCGGATCTAGAAAAGAAAGCTGGCTAGTAGTGAAGATATGAATTTCTCAAAGCTGTCCTAGAGAACCCCAAAAATGTGGATTTCTCAGAGCTAGCCCAGCATAATCCCGAGGGACTTCCAGAATCCTCTTGTCATCCACATACATCCCCAGAATGCTTTAGCGGCAGTTTCCAAAACCGTGAAGTCGCACAAAGATTTCTCTGAAAAAGACCATCCAGAAATGAAGGCACCAAGCTATCAGAAACAAGGAGTCCAGCTGCACCGGCGCAGTAGTACGGGTCGTAGATCCGGAGTTTGCTAGGAGCTTTGCCTGTAGGCGAGACTGCACGTCTTGAGCGTGGAGGGGCTGGAGGTCGAGGATGTTCTTATGCCTGGTTAGCAAGGAATGAAGGAATGGAAAAGACAACGAAAACTACTAAATTACGGTGCTAGGGAGTATGCAGGGACTGCTATTCGGATCCATTCCTGGTTTCCTGCTACCCCTCTTAACGTGTCTTGACACATCCCAAAACGTCTGGTACCCAGTTTAGGGTTTAGGGCCTCTGACCCAGCGTCCGCCTAGTCAGAAAGCGTGGAAACTATGGGGTACAAAAACCGCGCAGCCAACCCAACCTTGTCAGAATCCCCTAGATCACGGAGCGCACATCTAACCCCAAACCCCAAGTAAACCCTAAATCCCTTAACCCTAAACCCGAGAAAAACTCCCCCAACCACCATCCTTTAACAGTGAAAGCTGGTGAAGAAAACAAACTGCTTCAGCCAAGCATCCCAGCAGTGAAGCCTGACTTCTTGGGGCTCAAGGGATCCAGGGGTTTAGGATTTGCATTTAGGGTTTAGGCTTTTGGTTTAGGGTCAATTTTAGGTTCTAGGGTGTATAAGGGGATGAGGAAATTCAATTTTTGCAGGTGGTTTAAGTGGCTCGGGGCTTGTGTACTGGCACCTGATATCACCGAAGGAGTTCTATAGCGACCCGTTCCTCCCTTATCTTCTAATCATCACCAAGTTGGGTGTAGGGTTAAATAAACGGAAAGCGCAGGCAGGGCTTTTCGTAAAAAGAAATACATGGTAGCTTCCCTGGATAAAAGTACCCAATATGGACACCCAAATACGATGATCCTATTATGGGGACACCCGAAAAAGTACCCCTAATTCTGGGAAACCCTAAGCCGTAAACCTACGTATACATATATATATATATACATACACATATATATTTACATATAGATACATGTAGATACATGTGCATACAAAAATGTATATATCCCTATATAACCCCTGAGGATCCCTACAATCCTTTTAAAGGTACCCCTGGTAAAGTAGGTGGGGGGCTTTTGGGGTGACATTCTTCAAGGCTTCGGGGTTTAGTGCTACGGGTTCAGGGCGGTTTAGGGTGTAGGGTTAGGGTAAAGGGGTTTAGGGTTTAGGGTAAAGGGTTTAGGGTTTGGGTCAGGCAGGGGTCATACTGGGTTAGATAGCATGAGTTGGAAGGACCATAGGAGCAGGGCTTCTGACAATTTCAGGAAACTTGCTGTTGAAATGCTGAAGGGATCATATTTTGATCTCAAGAGCCACTTACTTCGTGTTCAGGGTCTGGTGCAACCAGATTTTCTCAATAGCTCGTTGCACGTTACAGAAGCCATAATCTAAACTCCAAGTATCCCCCTTAGTAACGCCTATATAACCCCCTTTAAGGAGTTTAGAACATCACTCACATGGTGATATGTTCAAGATGTAAGGAAACTCGGAATTGCGAGCAGGTACCTGCGCCGCTGAAGCTGGCAGCCTAGCCGCTCTGAGTTCTGCCTCATATGAGCCATAGTCTAAACTCCTAGTATCCCACTTAATAACCCCTACAGTAGTCCCCTATATAATCCCTTATATAACCCCCTTGAAGGACTTTAGACTATAGCTCATATGGGAGTTTCCCAAAATTGGGGGGTACCCTTTTGGGTGTCGCCATAATAAGGACTATAGTATTTTGGGGTCTATATTGGGGTCCCCTATTTTGGGAAACTGTCATATACTGCCACTTCGAATAACATGAGGGTAAGGCTATGCAGCGATCCCTGAATTCTGTCTCCAAACGCTTAGGGTTTAGGATCTAGGGTTTGGTGTTTAGGGTTTTGGGTTTAAGTTCAAGGTTGAGGGAAGGTACGAATATCTACCACCTCAAGCCATTCTCTCTGTGTTCGTGATCAACAGATCGACTTCAGCCAACCTACTCTGAACCCTGAACCAAATTAGATCTACCTGAAGAAAAGCTCCAGAAGTAAAGCTATGCCCTCAACCGTCCCCTTCTCACCCTGAGCTTAGATTAGGGAACTCCATGTAAGGGTTTCCCAAATGACGGATGCTTATTTGGAGGTCCCCATGATAATATGAATTATAATATTTTGTAGTGCACATTGGGGTCACTCAATTTAGGGAAACCACCATGCAGCGGCCTCCGGCAACAAACGTTCGGGGCCGTCTCAAAAGCAAAAACTTAGACATTTGTGCTTAGCAGTGCTCATTCTCGAAACCAGTTGGAACCCAGCACATGTTATCTGGATACTTACTGGAACCCCCTGGTGAGATCATAGGGAAGTTTCTCGCAACAGGGAGCCCTTAGGGAGCTAAGGTGTAATTTTGAGGATGTTTCAATAAGCTCGCATACCTGTAGAGATGCCTTTTTGTACCAGCAGTTGCTGCGCCAAGTCCTGTGCGCAACGGCGGAAGACCAGCCATGACTTCCCCTCCCTGCACGGGAAGCGCGCGCGTGTGGCTTCAAGTTTGCAGGTGCAGTGTAGGGTTGGGGTCGGAGCAGGTAGTTCTAGTTTTTGTAGGCCTCTACTTAAGTAAGAAGGCCGTAGTGTGGGGGAGCAGGCATGACTTGAGAATCTGCTCCCCGGACGCACAGCTTCCGGCTACGCACGATCTCTGGGAGAGCCTGCGAGCAGCTCAGCATTCTTGCAAAAAGAGCGCCTCGACAGAGGAAGAAACAATTTTTACCTTCTTTGCGTGGGGTCTGTAGATCACAAGGGTCTGCCTTTTCAGGGCCCCTTGTCTGTTTTTGCTATGAGCCTAGCTTCTGCCCGCAGCCTGCTTCACGGATCTACCATTTTCGAAAATCATTGCCCCACTCAGCCGCATCCTTTGCAGCAGCCGCCTGCGCGGGGATAGCTGACGTTTGCGCATTAGCAAGTTATCTGCCTTGCTATTTCGGCTCAGAAACTTGGCTTTGATGATGAGAAGTAAAGTTTGCGTTGCAGGTGTCAGTCCCAAGCAGTAGTAAGTGGAATGTATACGGGTGAAGCCTAGATAAAATCTTGTGAGCACTATACGTGTACTTCCTCACCGCTTGGCCTGTCCTATGTTTTGACGATGACTTGTGTTGCAGGTAGGTTGCAGCTGCCTTTGACCTCAAAATGAGACGGTGGCTTCCATACGAAAGGGGCCCCAATATAGACACCAACTTAATCAGACTAGCAAGCAGGAGTCGCGTAATTACGCTGTTAGTTACCTGTATAGTAGAAGTCGTTTTATCCATCACATGAGGTTGCTGAAGTACCATGAGAAACGTTGATGCGGTTAATGTAACTGTACAAGATTTTTCACCACGTAGGATCCCGAATAGGCTGTAACTCCTGGGATACAACGTATATTGTGGACTCCCAAAATCCGGGGTACCTTTTTACGGGGGTACCTGTCATATGGATTAGGGTCCCCTCATTTTGGGAAACTACCATATAGGGTGACGCAAGATTTCCTACACCAACCGTAGTATAACAGTCTAGAAGCAGATGAAAACGCCACAAGTGGACAACAAAATAACACACGATTCTGGCAATCGTCCCTATGGCTCTAATGCTAATGGTCACCGTACATCAGACATGTGCAAATCTCAATGACCTCTCGCAGAAAACATGTTGCACAAGTCTGGCCTGTCAGGTCATCAAATCTGTCCCCAAGCAAAAGAGCCCCTAAATCTGGTAGATCCCGTACATTCTACATGCCTTGGCACTGACCCCCATCACTGAACCTTAAACAGCAAGCTGCCCAACCTGGAACCCATGACTGTGAGCTCTTGACGAAAAAATCCGTAATCCGTCTGGCTTCAGCACTCAATATCTGGAAGTCTATAGTCAAAGTACCAATAGAAGAGGTGTCGCAAGGAAAGCCCCGACCCAATCCACTTGAACAGCCATGCACCTTGACGTAGGCGTTGTAGACCATCGGCACAGCGGTGGGGCTCTTCGTCTGCGGACCTGGCCACCACTGCGAAGGGAGCCAGATTAACAAGGACTCTATTCGAATCACGCGCATGGTGCGAGGCAATTGGTCTTGGGCCAAGCGAACCAGCTGAGTTCCTGCAACGGAGGTGTGCCTTTCGCCATCCGCAGGACAGTGTAGTAGTGCTTCCGCTCAAGCTGGGGGGGTGCCGGGGGCGTCGGTGCCACCTGCAGAAGTCTTTTGTCAAGATTCTTTCCAAATAGGGTGCAGAATTGAGTCAGAAACGTTTTGGCTATTCCGAATTTTCGAAGTCAATGGGACATCCCAGGTGAGAAATTTGACTGATAAGCCTAGAGCTGGTCCGCAAACCAAAGGAAAGGCAATTCATCGATCACCACCTTGGCAGCTCAGGATTGGTAAGGAGCGCGACGCCAAACTGTTTGAGGCGAGTCTTCAATTACTATGAAACTATATGTCAAAATTGAAAATTCGATGCGGTGTGATGAACGCTTCAAGCCCCAGCCTTAAACGGCAAATGTTTGCTTTTTCTCACTTGAGGAATTCTAGGATTGATAATTCCGGTTTGTGTGTCAATCAGGGATCAGGTTCAGCATGTCAGCTCTGGGTCGTTCAGGCCCTGAAGGCTTAATCTGGGGGCTAATAATACATAGACCTCCTGCACCCTCAACCCTATAGGCCATAAGCCCTAGCTGAAGTTTGCGGAAGCTACTACTGAAAGGTCGTGTCCTCTTTTGGCATAAGATCCAACCCTAAATGTAGGCTCTGTTGTAGTTCGTGTTTTGGGACAACCGTCTTTGGTCTCATAACAACTGGTAGAGCCGGACCCACCAACTGGCACCAAGGAGTTGCACTCGTTCCGCAATGGGCTCCATTATATTGAGGGTAAGATGAAGGTCGCAGTTTTGCTACATGAGTTGAACCAAAGTACCTAGTATTCATTGATTAGATAATACATGCCTATGTGGGGACTTTGGAATAACTGTCCGTAACGTGGAATGTGAGGGAGTATCGGAAAGGCTGAGAATTGGGGGTTCGACGCCCCTTGCTTTCAGATTTTACAGTCACCCCACCTCGCTGTGGAAGTTGCGATTGTGGAGTGAGAAGATGTTGTCCATTGGCTGGATCCAGCCCATGGTCACCTGAGGTTGGAGGGAAGCTTGCGGCTATTGGGGCTTCTTCACGATCAGGAGATCGGAGTGATATGTGGGTACGCATCAAGCTTATATTCAGAGAAGGTTGCTGTTAAGGAACTTGGCCTAAGTTACGGTGGTATGAATGTATGGTAACTACTGTGGCTTCCTCAGCGTGGCCACGTCGTTTAAATCCCTTGACAGCATCCCATCACATAAACAACCCACCTCCTTTCAATTTTGAAGCCCTAAACCCTAAACCCTGAATAGTAGCATCCACTGTTCTTTTCCATTATCCCTGGATAACCCCAATGTATCCCCTATATAACCCCAAGAAACCCCTCCGAAGCCCTAAATATCCCCCATAGACTCCTAAACCCTAAACCCTATCGAGGTAAGACGCCTGTGGGTTGAACTTGTAAACGCTGAAGTAGGGCAAGCCGGTTTGGATGCCGCACTCCAAGCCTGTCCTGGGTATAGTATATTTTGGCATAATAAGGTATTTTAGGGTATAATAAGGTATTTTAGGGTATATTATAGTATGCCATAGTACATTATAGTATACGATGGTACATTGCAGTATATTATGGTATATTGTTGTATATTATGGTATATTGTAACTTGAGGTGTTTGCGACAGCTGCACTAACTTTCGGCATATCATGAGGGTTGTTCCCAACAATTGTGGGCGGCATTTTGGGTTATAGATTATATTACGGCACCTAATATGTAGGCGTACCAAAATGGCACCCTCGTTGTGCGAACTACCCTTGAGTTGATTCAATGATCGCTTTTGATGGCATGCTCCAAGTTACCTCTGTGGACATTGTTGCAGTGCTATTCAGCGTGGCTGAGCACGCTCAACGAGCGTCCAAATAAGAGGGACTGAGGGCTCATGCATGTGACTCAAGGGCGAGCGTAGTTGCACAAAGCTTTCTTGAGCGAACCTCAAAAGGAACTCAACCTTCAGACAAGCCGAACACAAGTGCAGAGGTGATTACGCACTGACGTCTAAAACATGCATAGCTGGGCAACTCGAATAAACCCATACATCTGCAGGTCATGGCTCAATATCCTGCTGCATCCTGCCATGTGAGCTACAGCGATGGAAAATAAACTACAAGAACAACAACTATGTCCGCTAGTAAGGATTCCTTAATAGGGCTAATTAACATTGACGGTAGCTCATTTACCAAACTTCAAAGGAGACTTAAAGCTGGAACCGACCAGAGGCCATGTTTCCTACCTCAACCAAAAACTCAATCCACTACATAAACTACTAAACCTGTAAACCGAAATTGTGTCCCATGCCGCCAAGCAGCAATCCCTTTACCCTAAACCTGAATTCCAAACCACGGCCTAAACCTGAACCCTGAAACATAAACCTACTCCTAAACCCTAAGCTTAAAATCTAAACCCTGACGCTAAACCCTAAACCATGTGCAGGCAAGCCGCAGGCCCTCCTTGTTGCTGAAGTAAGGCATTGGCGAGTTCATGGTTCGAAGTCGCATGGCGTCGGTCCTCTGCACGTTCGGGAGGTAACGGTTAAGGATTTAGGGTTTAGGGTTTAGGGTTAGAGGTTTAGGGATTGTAATACACAACTATCTACGATATGCTATATTCATATTATTATACCATATATACGCTGGGGAATTTTGCAGAGTCACCCATGAGGCTGAAGGACTGTACCAGGATCTTCCCAAGCTTGTGTATTTGATACGGAGTTAAGGTGCAGCGGCCCCTACGGTAAACGCTCAAAATAATTTAGCGTTTTCGTGGGAATCCCTAAAAGGGGACCCAGTATTTGAGAAATCCATGTTTACTAAGCATCTCAATTGTCAAGTACATGAGCAGGAAAGATCCTCATAGGGTTTCCTATCGATGCTTGCAAAATCCGCGCGGACGGGGTACGCTTGAAAGCTTCAGGCTTCGAATAGGCAGGCTTACAAGTACCCAACGCATGCTAGAAGTCAAAAGGAATTGCTATCATTGTGCTTTTGGAAGTCAAGACATATATGATATGCAACTACCCATGAACACCTTTGAATGAATAGGTGCCGCGTGTTCAAAAAACTTACCTCCATTCAGCTCCATGCTGGCTGTGGGGGTTCCCATAGGGCCAAGAACTTGTATGCGCAAAAAGCAAAAAGACCACACATGTGCACCCTGAGATTTCCAGCTCTAGAATGGCGACCTATGGAGGCCTCAAAAAGACACCCTTGAGCCCCTGTCATTGTCGCGGCCATGCCGACATCGCCCCATGCGCCCCACTGGATGGCCATGGAAGGACGTCCCTTGGCCTGCAGGGATGAGCATGGGCGTGAGATCATGTGTAGCACGAAAATAGAAGTGATAGTAGCCCCGATCATAGCAGCAACATCGCCCCTAGCTGCACGGGCAGGCACGGGCAGGAGGAGGGGGAGCAGGAGCGGGAGACGAGCCGCAGCAGCAGCAGCAGCGGCGGCGGCGGCAGCAGCAGCAGCAGCAGAGGCAAAAGAACAAGGGTCCCACATGAGTGGCCTGAATAGTGTGAATAGTACTGGAACATAGGAGGACTTGCAGAACGCCCCTGCGTACAGTTCATCACCTGGCTCATGCATACTGGTCATCCTGCTCTCCCACTACAGCCCCTTTAGGCACCCTTTGCATTACACTACCTCATACCTATACTCTGCGGTACCTTAGTGGAACCTTAGTTTGGGAAACTACCCACATGTTGAGCGACCTGCAACCTTTTTCTGAGTCTTGGCAACCAACACTTCTCGAAGGCTGAGTAAAACGGAGGTAATACTTGAAGTGCAGTTGCGCGTGTCCTTCCGGTGGCGCGTGAGGACATCTAGGAAGGAGTTCGAGCCGGAATAGTTCAGCTGGCCCATGTTGCCGTAGACGGACGTGGAGGAGAAGTTCCACATGAATCTCAAGTCCTCTCTGTTGGCTGCAGGAACCCTTCTTCTTTCACACAACCTGACCACGATCCGTGCCACCCTTGCTTTGCGCTTCGCAAGTTCGAGTCCACAAGCCCATAACAACCCTATACATAACCCCTTTATATACCCTATATACCCCTATATATCCCTTGCTATACCCCTATATCACCCCTATGTATAACTGGGGGCCCTAAGGCCTGACAAGGGCTTAGGGAAGTCCTTCTGCGGATGGGTCTCCAGGGCCTCGTGCAGGTACAGAGCTGCGTGATGCTTTGACTGGAAGACATCTTCAAATCTGTCCCACGTCCTCAGTTGAAAGCACCTAGAGTACTCCGTAAACTCTAGATGAATACGTTTCTTGTTTGTTATAGTTCCTCGAAGACGTAGATATAATCCTGACAACAGCTCTTAAGAACATCCGTGGTTCAGGTTCATGAGCATAGAGTCTCGCAGCACGCCCGCAGAGTGGATGAAGCCCTTCAGCATGCCATTGCCTTGCTGTTTCACATGCCATCGGAACAGACAAGCGAAGACGATCTAAGCTTTGAAGCGAGGTTTCTCAAAGTTTTGGATACTTTGGAGACCATATGGATGTAATATACATATATATATATATACACAGAAACTGCAGAATAGATTCTGGACAGTCCCCCTTGTGGGAATTTCAAGCAAAACTACGAACGCCAACCTCCGGAAGGTTAACTTCAGCCCTAACCCGTATAAACCCTAAACCCTCATAAGCCCACACGCACCCCAATAGACCCCTCTTAACCCCTAAAATCCCGGGTGTGTGTTGTATGTACGTACGTATGTATGAATGTATGTGTCTATGTATATATATATACATATATACACATGTGTGTGTGTGCGTGCGTGCGTGTATGTATGTATGTAGGTAGGTACAGCGACAGCACTGTGTAAGAAATCATTGGTTTAAGAAATTGAGCCCCTCGGCGGCCACGCCTAGAAATGTTGATGAAAATACAGGGCAAATAGAAATGAAAAATCGAGGGTACGCTGACCTCGCGGGAGACAATTTCTTAATTTAGTTTGTTTTTGTAAGGTGGCTGTTTTTTGAAATGTCTCAATTCTCGAAAAACTTTCATAGAATTGGCCATAGATATGTTTAGAAATGACCTTTTGTAGTTCGTCTCCAAATTGATAAAAATATCCAGATTTCAAAAAACACCAAATTAAGAAATTGAGGGCTCAATTTAAGAAATTGAGCCCTCAATTTCTTAGTTTTCGAACTCTGTTAATTGGATTAGAATTGAATAGACCTGGTGAGGCGCTGGGCAATTCTGGGAGGTTTTGGGAAGCATCTGAGGACCATCATTTAGCCTCTGAGCCAATAAGAGGTTGCACACTCCGCACAAATGCCTCCTCAATAGGACCAATGGGCTTCTCAGAAGGACCAGATTACAAAAAGCCTTGAATTAAGAAATTGAGGGGCTCAAGTACCCAATAATTGGGTACTTGGGATTTGGGTAATAGTGGTTATAATGCAGATATATTGTGTAAGTATGTGATTATTAGGCACCTGGACCCTGAAGGCTTGCTTGGCACAAATGCTTGGCACAAACGAGTTTCAGGACTCGATGAACTTGTTGCAGCCCTCCTGCGAGGACATGTCCATCTTTCCTGACAAACAGACTTGACGAGCTGTAGTCATGGGGATTGGGTTTAGGGGTTTAAGGGTTCAGGGTTTAGGGTTTATTGGGGATTTGGGATCCGCTTCAAGGGCCTCGGTTGAATGGGTTTTAGGGACTTTCGGTGCTTAGGGCATATATACTGCAATAGGAGTTTCTTGGCATTAGAACAGTGGACATCAACCGGACAGAGCATGAACAATGCAAGGCAAACTGCACATATACAGGGCTTTGTAGGATTGTACGTAGAGGCACGAAATGATTAGAATAGATTTCTGGGGCACAGTCTACTGTAAACATGTTCATTGTTCAGGCTTCTACATAACTGGTGACTAGTGGGGATTGAAATCTAAGAAATTAACTAGGGTTGTGGGCTTTGGGTTGAGCAAGTTGGCCCTGAGTATAAGTAGGTTTACCCCATCCAGCGACAGTCCTTGCTCGACAGTGACACCCAGCTTTGCGGCTTTCGCCTCAATGTCCTTCCAAAGATACATGTTCCCGTCCTCAGCTGGAGCAGTAGGAACGAACAGGGAGAAGAGGCAGAAAAGAAGCCGAGTGGGAGAGACAGGGCGAGACGTCGTGATCGTATGTACGTGCTTCCTGCACTTGCAATCTTCCAAGCTTGTGTTGGGATAGTCAGACTGCAAGTGCGATGCTGGTGACAGTGAACCACAGCTGCAAAACAACGAGTGTTGGCAAAAATCCTGTAAAGTTGGGTCTCAATAGAGCTAGGATTTGTGTTTCCCCTCCTGCTATCTGCCAAGCTGTTAGAGTTAGAGCTGATAACATGTATAGGCAACCTCCCTCCACCCCAACGTCTCACTGCATAAGGGAAGGAGTATATAAGTTGTCCGTCTGCGGTCTGTATCCGAACGTAACCTGGCACCTTAATTGCCCAAAAAACACAATAGTGGTCAGGTGGCCGAAATCTTCACCGATCGGGAAAGGAACTTGATTGTGAAGCCGCCAACGCCCTGCTCGGCAGCCTGTCACGTGATTCGCGCTTAAAGCATCTGATCTCAACCGCGACCAAAATAATGTGCGCGCAACACCATTGCCGCCAAGACGGCTCCAATACCACTTCGCACTACTGCTGCTGCTGCCGCGACCATTACCGCAACTGCTACTACAGGTTTCGGGCTCCCGTTCTCTTCCGGCTTGCACCGATACTTCCCCGCAAATTTGCAAACTATTGCAGGCAACATGGCAATCACAAGTTTCCGCCAGGTAGGAGTCCCAAGGAAGATAATTTTACATGTGGTAGGTCGGACAAAATGGTCTGCTTTAGTATTGCCAACAATGTTCAATGTACCCGACTCTAAAGAGTAATCATAGTTTGTCAGGCTCATTTTGTCCCCCTCCAACGCCTAGGTAGCCTTTTCAGGTCGGCTTTTTGAGTTACATGGGGCCCAACAACATGAAGAAGCTGTAAGAACTTCTTGTATACACGGGGATCCGCAGGGAATTGTTATTTGAGAAGAAAATAGAGTTGAGCTGTCTGGGGAGAAGGGTGCGATTTACATGGAAGACCCTTGCATTCGCAGATTGCGAAATTTGATTCAGCCAAACCCACCTTTTTGTTCGTGCAGAAGGTATACATCCTCAGTCAGAATTCTTAGACCAAGAAGAGGCTACAGCTAATTGGATGTGCATCCTGCTTCTGATTCTTGGGTACGTAGATCCGCAATTCAACGAAGCGCCTGTGCTCCGTAAACTCTATCCGCCCTTGAGACCCTTACCAAAGGCCTAGATCTTATAAGCATTAAGAACCCTGCACTCTGACCCCTCCCCAAAGCCCTAACCCCGGACTTACGAAAATGTGCTCAGCTTGCCTTATCCAGAAGCCAGCCGCCCATAACCAGTCCTAGGGCTCCATTTCCTGCAAAGTCAGGCTTTAGGGTTTAGGGTTTCAGAGGGATTTATTGGGGTTATCTAGAGGATATATATCGGGATAATGGAAAAGAAAATGGAAACTACTATTTAGGGTGAGGGATTTATTGGGGTTATATAAGGGATGTATCAGGATAATGGAAAAGAAAAATGGAAACTACTATTTAGGGTTTAGGGTTTATAGGGGTCAAACCTAAAGGCCTCAGGAAAGCCTGGTGATTAGGTTTTTGAATATGGGGTTCAGGGATTAAAGTGCAATATCAATTGATATGTAACCATGGACCAACACCGAAACCTACCATGCAAGTAGATAGTGGGCACTTGGCGAAGATTCGAAGGACCTCGGTTCATGCGGTGCTGGCATTGGGCCGCTTCAACAGGCGGGTCGGCCAGTTGACAGGGAACAACTGAGAGCTCTCGCTGAAACAGCTCCGGCTGATGTAGAAAAGATGCTGTCCACACAGCATGGGGCCTACAGGCCCTTCCTGACTCAGGGAAACTGATAGAATATTGAGGATTGAGCTGAACGCCATGCACCCGCTTGCCCTCCTAGCAAACAAGCGCCTAGCCCGAAACTTTTGGGCTTTTCGATCAGGGATTGCTTTACCCCCCCCCCAGCCGTGCTATCAAAAGTGGGGTGTGCGAAAAGATCAGGTTTCAAGGCATCAACTACGCTTGAACCGTCACAAGTGTATGTTGGCTCTAGCATCATCAAACGGACTACTGAATCCCAAAGCCCTGCATGAACTTAAGAAGTACAAGCCAAAAGCCAGAAATTCTGCAAACCAAACGTACCTCTTACAAATTCGCGCGTCAAGAACTGCCCCCGCGTGGATTCCCAGAACTTGCTTATTGGCGTGTGGCCTCCAGAGATGGCAATGATGCCGTCGCTGGGCATGGGGAACTCCTGCCAAAATGGGAGTTGGCACTGTAAGTTATATTGTAGGGACGGGGGGCGTTGATGTACCGGCTGTGCTGGGAGTCGAGGCTAGAGTTCCGTCCTTGTTTAGTGGAGTGTTCTGGTGGCTATCACGATCCACGAGGGTTGCTGATGTGTTCAGATTTCCATGCCAGATTTCACTTTTCCCGCCGGTATTACGGCATATGTTTACAATTGCTCACCCTCACAAGTTATTGCTGGCCATGCGTATCATGCGTGACAGCTCTGATCATGTGTTATGTACCTGAACATCTCTACCAGACGAATAGCTCACTGCTATGGTTGGTAGGGACTCCTGGAGTTGAGGTCGCCCACTGCAGGCTGACATAAGAAGCTTTGGCATCATGATAGACTCAGGCAGGAAGCAGTAATGATGCCACAGTTGTCTGTGTTTGCATGACATTTGTGTTAGAGGGGCTTCATGGTAAGGGGATGCACATCATATGTATGTAACGACTGTTTGTTCAGAGACCATTCGTAGCCTACATGCCCTGCGGATCTCGAGCTTTGCATTGCGCACCGCAAGCCTGACATGAGATGAGATCGATTCCCTCAAGGTCGTAAGCCACAAGAGTAGGCTTGAGAAGCCTCGCTACGGTGATGTTACGTGATCTCTGGCATTTCTAGATTGACTTTAAGGGTTCTACTAGGTAGACCGCACCAACTAAAGGTGCCAGCGGCCAGTCACATTAACTTTTCCATGAAGTCTGCTCCTGACGTAGGTCCGTTTCATAGAAGACGTCGCATTCCATGACATGCCCTTTTGTTAACTTCCACATGTCGGTCTCCTCATAACGCTGCCCATGACAGCCAGTCTGGTTGAAAGCAAAATTTGGAACCCTACGGCTATCAAATGGAAACAGTGGGGTGGGTGACCCAAGCATCTCTCGATGTCCCCAGCGTAACCCGCTTTTGCCCAACCCATGTGAGGTATAGTCTAAACTCCTGCTATCCCCTTAATAAGCCCTATAGTAGTCCCCTATACAATCCCCTATATATCCCCCTTTAAGGAGTTTCGACTATGGCTCATGGAGTGTTTGGCGGGAGAGCAGTCTCCTTGTTGGCAGCCTGATACGCCTTCGAGGACACGCGCCTCTGCACGTACCTGGTGCTCAAAGGTGGGACCTAGTAATAGTAGCTACTGGTAGCTGGGGCTATGACCGCACGGACCGCGCTTGCAATTTGGATGGCATACATTGCCTACTCCGCATAATTACTCAGCCCCATGACTTCCAAGTAGTGCTCGCAAGTTACAAAACAGGCTATGCGCCGTAGGCCATCTACAAGAAGGCTTTGACAATGAAGATGTAGGCAAGTTATGGTGGGGATGAGTATGCTGACTCATCCCATGAGTTATCGCTCTCGGGCTTTTGGGATGTGTCTGGCATCTAGAATGTAGATGTTTGGCAGAATCAGGGGCGCTTCCACATACAAACATGCCAAGCAATGCTGAAAAACAAGGTTACCTTCGAGAAGAACGGTCAGGGTCTGGGTTACTAAGTTTAATGTTCAGAGGCTAGGGCACAGGTAAAGGTGAGAAGGTAAGGGCTAGGATATATAGTCTGGTGGAAGCAGGTGAATATGACGTTCGAAAGAAGATGCACGCCTTGGAAACTATGTGGCGCGGGTTCTTGGTTGTTGGCGTAGAGGGCATGAGGCCTAGGGGGTGACGTTTGACGGCTTGGATCAAGGGTTCCCCTAAGCACCCGGCCCTGTCCGCTAAACCCACTTATGTACCCAAAAACCTACTTTGGAGTTGTGCTACGCAACAACGCCAATTCGAGTGTATGCTAACAGGGTAGGCTCTTCGCTGCCCAACTTTTAGGATAAATGATTCCAAAAGGAACGCCAGCGAAGGTTCCCTGTGCTTCGAATGAGACTGGGATTCAGGCCCAAAACATAGCCGTATGATGTTATTCAGAAGAATGGCTGAACCCTAAACCCTGTGCTGTGATTACACAAAATAGAGCCCCAAAAGACGCCCTACAAAGGCTCCAGGCCTTGAGCAGGAGCTATGTGACCTATAGTCTAACCCCCTAGTATCATTAATATAGGCCCCTATATAAGCCCCTACAAAGTCCCCTTTTAAGAGGTGTAGCCTACAGCTCATCATAATATGGGGTTCCAGTCTGAAACGCGCACGCGCGCGCATCCTGAAACAAAGCCCTCCTTCGCTGCCCTCCTGGGCTGCCAACCGGCCAGAGTTCAAAATCCGAACGTCGTTATGGCCGAAGGTCGTATCCTGCATATACTTTAGGGGGAGAGGGGTCCTTGGGATGGAGGTATAAAAGGCTGCAGATTAAAATGGTCTAGGCCGTCATATCTCCATACGGGGATGTACCGAAGCATGCAAACTCAACAGACTTTACCACGACCCCTTCATGCACTAGAGGCAGCATGGTCGTTGAGACGCCTTCGTTTGGTAACCAGAGGATTACGGCAAACCATGTAAGAAAGATCTTCAGATTTCTCTGAAGCAGCTGCATGGCTTGTTGATACCCAATCATCCCCGCATCTTCCTGCTCAGGTTACACACCAAACTTCCGCATTTCGCCGCTCCTTGCCTTGCGAAACCCAAAGATATCTGAAATCTGTCATGAGGTTGCCTGTTAAATGGGTGTTGGTACATATTTTACTGCTTACACTAGTGTTTTGGCACAATTGCATGCATGCACGGAATCTAAGGGAAGAATATTGAATATTGCTTATTATTCAGGCTTCTACATCATATTCACACCTTCAGGCGTGTAGCCTGTCATGCCTGTAGCCAACATGTCTTACAAAACCGCGTTTCTCCATATGCGGAGCTCTGCGGGATCCCGTAGGAATATGTAAGCTACAGTTAATATGTCCTACCCAATTTAATGGACATGGGCTCTTTATCAGGGACTATATTAGGGACTACACAAATTTACAAAAGAGATCCCTACGTCCACTATTAAGGGTCCCTTAATAAGGCTGAAATTGACACTCAGTAACTCATATAGGGAATGCAAGGGGAATGCAGGGGTCGCTCGCAAAAACTATTGGGCATTTTGTTGATAGATTCCCACACAACTCATGATCATGCTGGGGTATGTGTCTGTAAAGATACATATACACTTTCCGGAAACCACATAAGAACCATAGTACAAATCCCTAGTATCCCCCTAAGCGAGCCCTATAGCGCTCCCCTATATAATCCCCTAATTAGCCCCTTTAAGGAGTTTAGACTCTAGCTCACATATTGCCTTACGTTATTCGCCCTTGATAGCAAAGCAGTCCCGGAAGGCTTCACTGGCCACACGCGCCCAGACATCGCCTTGGTGGATACTGGTTCTTAGTAGAACAAGGGATTATAACCCCAAAATAACCCCTAGATAATACATCCCCCATATTCCGTACTAACTTCCCAGTAAGCAAAAGGCTATGATAAAACACCACAGACCCTATGCCTTCAAATGATCAAATAATTCGCGCTTAGGCAACCAACCTCATGCTGTAAATGGTCTGCTGCACCGAAGACCCCTAAAGAGACAAACGCAGAGATTCAGAAACAGGTGCCAGGGCACTGTCGTCTGGGAGATAGTACCTGGAGCTGCTGCAGTGTGCGGGAAGCTTCGATTTATTTGCATAAAAGCGCTGCAATGCTTTATGGGTCTTCCTTCCTTGTGTTGTCATTGGATCCATGGGAAACACAATCTTTGCACCTGCTTTTATTCTGACAAAAATAATCTTGAACACTTCATTCTTCAAACCCCTGCGGACTCTAGCTTGGAGTTCTAAAGGTCTGTGCATGTGAGGAGAAGCAGCAGAGGCACAGTATACCAGGACCCTCTGAGTACCCCTGATTTGGGTTATAGGGCCCCCAAAAGTCGGTACTTAAGCCTAAAGACAGGTGGAGGGTCTAGGTAGACTCCTTCTTTCACGAAGCTGCACCGCTCATGTCACGCTGTCATCTCTGATATCTGCTTATGTTTCAATGCCAAAGTCCACAAAAACCTAGGCCGAAGCATAGGATCGTTGATACACCGACCCCGAGCAGGCCTCTCAGGGACGCTACGTGGGGGTTCTTCTGAGACACTTAACCCTAAACCCTAAGCCCCTCAACCACTACCATCTGTGTCTGCTCGAGTCCGAGGAGCTCGGTGTCGCAGAACTGGATCGTGCAGGTTTCAAGCTCCTGACGCGGGCCCTCCTGGTACCCTTAATTTGAGTCATAGGGCCCAAATGATTCGTACTTAGGCCTAAATAGTGGGCAGTTGGAGGGTTCTAGGGGCCCACTTCTTTGCCCAAAACTGGCATGAAAGCTCCAAGGGCGGCCTACGACACACTGTCTTGTCTACAGTTACAGAACTCTGCACCCCAGAACAAACATGGCAAGCAAGCACATGCAAGACGCAGCCGAGACTCGCCACCCATAACAGTGGGATGGTCATTGGAGATCGTAAATTTGGGCTATATAGGGAGAATGGAAAAGAAAGTAGAAGCTACTGTAGTAGATAAGTTTTAGGGTTATAAAGGAATAATGGAGTTACTTCTCTGTCCCTCGCACACTCTTATTTACTCTCGAAACAATTAACAGCAGAACCCTTAAACTGCGGTCACTGGGTTGCTGCTAAGGACCTTAAATTAAGTTACCATGAAATGGGTATATCGTAAATAGGCAGGTTTCCTTATTATAGTAACTTGCTCTCTTGTCCTTGACAGCAACCCAGGTAAATGAATAAGTCAGAAGCACCAGCAAGACTTCTTGGTGGTACCAGCACAGAAACTCAAAACCCTGAAAAAAATAAGTTAGCATCGCTATGCGAACTAGCCCTTTTAAGTACTAAACTACTTCTCAAGTTCCATGCATGCTTGGGGGATGTTTTCCTATGGGAGGCTGTCAAAATGAGCCCTTGGGATGGGAATCTACCAGAATCACTGTATATATATATATATGTATATATGTATGTATTTCTTTACATATACATATATAAGATCCCCGCGATTTTGAAGAACCCCCTGTGGCTTCTGAACTGAGTGCGGGGCTTGGCGCAGGGTGTTGCACATGCCAAACCTTGCAGAAGGTCTTTCAAAGTAGAAATATCCTTACTTGGAGAGGCAGGGGGACTTAGTAGATGGGTTGATAATTAGGATAGCTAAGGATACCAGAAGGGATTTTATGAGATCTCTCTTGAGGATTCCGTGTGTCATTTCACGGGCTGTAGAACTAGGGCCGTAGGGAATCTCATCTATACCTACTAAGACTACATGACTACCACATGACAGTCATATGGCTGAGTTGTGGAGCTTAGTAAAACGTGACAATGACTCATATCACTCCATTGAACCGGTTCAGGCTCTATAGCCTTAGCTCGGGAAACTGACCCTACAGCTACGTTACCCAGGCACCCCCCATACAAAAAGGAGCTACAGTCGCATTGAAGCCTTAACAGTCTGCATCAACCCCATGACGACCTGAGCTTAAGCCACAAACCCTGCAACCAGTAAACCCTAAACCCTAAAACACTCAACTGCAACCCTACACCATAGAACTCTGAGACCGCAAAAGCTTGTAGCAAACTTCATGGCCGAGGAGCAAGGTGCCGGACACACAGAGACCAAGCCCTGCCTGACCAGGGTGAAGAGCTTATTTAGGGTTTAGGGTTAAATAGGGATAATGGAAAAGAAAACGGAAGCTACTATTTAGGGTTTAGGGTTTAGGGTTCAGGGTTTAGGGTTGGGACTATAATGGAGAATCAAATGGAAAAGAAAATGGAAAATGACATGGAAACTGGGATTATATAGGGGATTATAGGGATTAGGGTTTCCCAAAATTATGGGTACCTACTATAATGGAGAATCAAATGGAAAAGAAAATGGAAAATGAAATGGAAACTGGGATTATATAGGGGATTATAGGGATTAGGGATTCTCAAAATTATCGGTACCATTTTGGGGGGTCCCTATAATGAGGACCATAGTATTTTGGGGTCTATATTGGGGTCCCCATTTCGGGAAACTACCATTTAGGCTTTCTGGTTGGAGGGTCAAGGGGACTTAGTAAGGGTTATATTGGGGTCATGGAAAGGAACATGGAAATTACTATCGATTATTTAGGGTTCAAGTGGTGGTGTCAAGGGCTATATAGGGAATAGGGGACCAATTAATTATCGGGGTTATATAGAGAATGCTATAAGGTTTATATGAGGGATGAGTAATGTAGCGGGAGCTAGATACAGCGTTTAAGGTTTTGGGTCTTAAGATTTGAGTTGCCGGCTGAAGGTGAAGTACGGTAGGCTAAGGTATGGGCAGTATTCCCATAGGGTATCGAAGTTTAGTTGCAAGGTGTACACTTCATGGCTCACCGTTTGTTGCTTTAGCTTGTGTCGTGAAAGTTGTCTACACTTTGTCTTTCCGGTGCTTAATAAGGATATGGGAATGTAGTATATAAGGAATATATTCCCCAACGCTAAAAACCAATACGCTAAAGGCCACATTGTCACCACTTCGGCATGCATCTAGCATCTTCAACAAGATCTTGGTATGGCGCTGCTGGGTCTCTCAAATGAAAATACAAGCATATCTTAGTGGCGCTTGGGATTGGCCTGCGGGCTTTCCACCAAGACCATGTAAAGCAGTGGCACTCCTTTTGAATGGATGAATCGTGCTACGATTGGGGACTTCTGTTCATATGAACCATAGTCTAAACTCCTAGTATCGCCTTTTATAACCCCTATAGTGTCCCCGATATGACCCCTTAACAAGGAGTTTAGACGATACAAGTAGCTCATATGGTCGTTGTGTGGGCTTGCAAAGCCCTTCTCGAGTTGAGCGAAAAATGATGTCTCCAATAAACAGAAAAACCTCAGAGCCTAAACCGAAGGGGTTGATAGCCTTCATGTGCGTCTTCTTATCTTCGTGGAACTGCCCCCGCACGAGGCAGAAAATCTTCGTCCTTAGTCGTGGCTTTCAACTGTCTGCTGAAGCAACAGGAGGGCCTCCGTCTGGCATTCTTAATTCGAGGATATCACAAACACTCAGCGAAAAAACTATGGACAAGACCAAACATGCCTTACATGCGCCAGAAAATCCTCCAGACGGTGCCTTCTCCCATTCCTCCATCATGGTGGGGGCTTCTGTGCTTTCCATTTTAGTAACCTTCCGCCTCCTGGCGCACCTCACTTTCTCAAAACGATATATGAGCCATAGTCTAAACTCCTTAAAGGGGGTTATATAGGGGATTATATAGGGGACTACTATAGGGGTTACTAAGGGGGATACTAGGAGTTTAGACAATTGCTCATATGAAGCAATGGAAAAACAAAAGCAAAAAAGGTGCCCAAGGCCAATTCGGTCTGGCGTCTGGGTTTCAGCCCGCTGAAGCTCGTAGGACAACCAAAAGTAAAGCTTCGAGATCACGGCGTTCCTGGGCTGTTCAGAGCCCAGAGACCAAACGGTAAGGTCACTCGTCCCCAAACTTCCGCAAAAGCAAGTTGCTGGATGTGTAGGCTCACTCCAGAAAATGCACATAAGGATTAAGGAGTACAGCTAGCCCATGAGGTTTCCACGAGGTCCCAAGCTTTGAAAGAAGGCAAGATTTCATTGTGTAGCAGGCTTTGGGATTGGGAGAGGCTACCTTGATTTGCAACGGACTTTCTTGACATGCGGATCGTTTTAGTTCTGGGTGATATTTGAAAGTGTTTGTTCAATACCTTCTAGCCTGAAACCGGCAGACATGTATCTACGGAACAAACCGATGAGAACACCAAAATTTACCAGACCAATTCCCTGGCGCCTTTACGATGTGTTCTTATCCTTAAATTCAGGCCACTTGGGACAATTTTCTGCACAAACCACTGTTTGGGGTGACGTCGCGTCAGGTCGTGGTGATCATTTGTCGAGAAGTTCTAGTCAAGCCTGACTTAACCCGCAGAATTTTTGCCTGAACCGGAAATCCAGTCTGATGTAGGCAGGGCGCTGCTCAATCACGTCTGCAACGCTGTTGCTCCTCTCTCTCTCTCTCTCCCGATGAGGGGGAAGGGACCAGGGATAGGAAAGAAACAAAGACAAGAAGACCGCACTGTGACCGTCGAACACATACACCTCAAAAGGAGAGAAGCTCAGCGTTGCTCCTGGGTGGGTCGCAGCCCACTGCAAACACTACCATGTCCCAGCCTCAGCTGTTGGGCGAAGACAAGGCAAAATTAATAGCCACGGCTTTAGTAGAACTTGTTGAACCATAAGGGGTGTGTGACTAAGTAAATGCCAAATCCGAGGCAGGCCTTGACTTAGGGATTTAGTTTCGGGATTGGGGCTGGAGTTTGCATTGCTGCTGAGAACTGTTGGACTTCCGGATAGGGGAGCTTTGCTTGAGGGTTTAATCGGTAAATGCCAGCTTGCAGGCAACCGAAGTGGGCATCTAAGATGCTGTTGTCGGCTCGGCTACAATAGGCTAGCTTCACAAGAGAACCCTACACCGAGCACGCATCAGGAACATTTCTCAACAAGAACCGATTTAGAACAAGTCGAACCAACTCTGGTCATTGTAGGCTTGAGCCGAACGGTGAAATCATCCAAACATGGCAGCAAGCATGGCGCGTTTACTCGACTTCCCTTAACTTACATATGTTCGAGAGAGAATGGGGGAGCGCATTCACAAAATGATCCCGATACAATCACCGAAAGAATATCGTCACACCAAAGTCCGGCTATTCGAAGCTTAAGCTGGATCACTGTTGGAAACAACTTCCGATATCATAATAAACCCCGAGCAGGAATATGCACAAGAAAGCAGTTTGAAAGACTATCCAAGCAAGTAGCAAGACTCCCTAATTTTTTTAGAACTTCCATACGCTCAATCTCCAACCTGATAGCATCCCCATGTAACCACCGAACCTTACAGTCCCCACGTAAATGCCTTCTAGCGCTAGTGGCGCCTCGCCGCCAAGCCGCCCTTCTTTGGCTCGTTAACGAGTTTTTTCACATCCTCCTGTGTGAGGGAATGGTAGTCCTCGACCACCTTCTTCATGCTTATCCTTGCATGAGCTGCAGTCAGAATTTCCGAGGATATGGAAATGTCGGATTCTACTCGGGGTTGTGAGGGAGATGTTACCAAAATACCACATTAAGGAGCCCTATGTAATTTCTGAGTAGTTGGTGTGGTTACGCACCTGAATCTTAATATTGGGCGCGAACAGGCCAGGTGTTTCCGGTTCCTTAAGGACCTTTCGGTGAATCTTGACTTTCGGGCTTCAGGTCTTAAGCCCAGAACCGCAAACTGCTTGGTTGCAAATGGAAAGGCCTTCTAAAAAGCAGCCGAATAGTATGTTAGAAGACCTACAAACCTCAAAGAACTTAGGTGGTTTGGGGGCCACAAAGGCCCCCACATCCCCAACATTTTCACAAGCATCAGGCAAGTCTCCGGCCCTCTGGCGCATTTGCGAAGAAGTTCTTGCAATAGTTCATGTGATCCGAGAAGGCGAGGACGTTCCTGTGATGAAACGTGTATTTTAGGGTTTAGGGTTTAGGGTTTACGGGAACCAAAATGCCCAAGTAACTTTCTTCAGAAGCTCAAAAAACGGGGCTGCAGAGTGATAGCGGTTTGCATGGTGACTGGAAAGGAGTTCTCAAACCATGGTTCCGTTACCGGAACTGAGAAATCAAGGATGCTACTAATCCACTCCCGTATTGATACAATCCCCTGCCCTCTTAGCAATAGATATACACAACATAATGAGATTACACGATTCTGGGTATTAGGGTGGGGTGGGACTGGCCATTTTCGGGGGCAGGTAAGTAGTCCTGCGTTGAAAAAAGCATGAAATTCATGAGAATTGCCAATGCACGGCTTCCTTCTCCACATGAAGCAAGGCACCGGAGATCTCAGGGACAATCTTAGTCCTTCCCACAACCAGACTACAATTGAGTAGTGGTTTTTTGGTGGTTGAACCTGGTAAGGTTATATTCCTTATATAGAATACTATACCCCAAAAGGAAGATGTAATCTTACTCTATATTGGGTACCACAGTATCCCCAAATAAAATACTACACAATTCCTCTTTGAAGTATTTCGTGCAATGATGTACCCCAAAACCCTTTCTACCTGTTGGGCCCCCTACGATAGGCTCGTTCATAGGTTCCCGTTGGCAACTGAATCTTATAACTTCCATGCGTAGTGGACCCCAATATGGAACCCAATGTACTATATCCTTATCATAAGGGCCCCCAGACTGTAGTCTCCTTGGACCTATAATACAAATATTCAAATATTTGTTTAAATAGTTCCTTAGGGTTATACTATTTTACAACTTAAAAATACTTCCTAAGGAGACCACGGCAGAATGGACACCTGATCTTTGGAAAGCTTTTACCTTTCAGGCCTTGGCGCCAGGCGCAGAGGACCCTCTCTCCAAGCTGTGGAGCTGCTACCCAGATTTCTGTGTAAATTGTATATGAATCCTCTGTGAGTGTGAGTGCCAACACCAAACCTCCAATCGACACCCTAGACTCTCAAACCCTGCCCCAAGAGTACGAAACTGAAAGCTCCAAACACCTAACACCGAATCTTTAAACCCTGAGCCCCAAACCCTAAAACCCTAACCTTAAAACCACAAACCCTAAACACGAAAGCCCGAACTAAAACCTAAAACCCTAAAACCCTTACACCCTAAACCAAGTCTCAGCTTTGCTGGCGTGTCCGGCTTTGGAATCTCCAGGGGCTCCTGCTGCGGGGTCACTTCGGCTAAATGCACCCACACTGGAGCGGAAAACACCCCAAGCCCAAAACCCTATTCAAATCCTAAGCCCTGAATCCTAGACCCGAGATCTTAAACCCCAAGTCATAAATTCAAAGCCCTAAACCCTAAACTGTAAATCCTAAACCCTAACTGATTACGCAGGGACCTCTGGGATTCTATAGATATGAAAATATCCGGATATACAAGGGGACATAGGAGCGTATAGGAATAGTAAACGACATATCAGGTTGGGTCACACAAGTATGACCCTGTCTCCGCGTACATGCACTTATCTGAAGCTGAAGCAAGCAATCGACATATACTGATATGCAATGGTTTTCTTCTCGTATTTTTCACAAATATTGGAGAATCACCTCAAACAGCAAATGGACACAATTTAAAGTAGTTTACAGGGATAAGAGTTCCCGAAAATTAGGGATCACTGCTTTCGAGATAATCAAGATTATAGTCTGTTAGTTTCCGCTAATCATGGAAACTTGGGGTACTACAGATGCTTGAAGTCTCAGCTCGCGTCAAAACCTTCACTAATGTCAGCACACCGTAGACCTCCCTTCCATTCCCTGCAGCCCGGAGCGCACTCACAGATGCTGAAGGCGTCAAACACTACTGTGCACACAGAAATTCCTACACCCTAAGCCCCCCCCCCCCCTCTTTCCTGGATCCCTGGATCCCAAAAACCCTAGACACTTTCAAGAAACAGTTGATTTCCGTCCTGAGAACCCGCCCCCTTCACGTAGGGATCCATAATCTTCGGGACTTTGTTGGAGGAATTGATGAGCTTCTCAACCTCATGCAGAGGAATGGCTCGGTGATGAGGCTCTACTCATGCATGTCATGTAGCCAAATGACTTCAAAACTGAAGCCTTCAGAGATTGATTGTCACTTAGAGCCCAGGGCCTGAGATTCCTCTGACCTATGACGCAGCAACAATGTCATGAGGATCCAATGCGTCTTTACACGGGTTCCGTGCCCGTCCCAAATCCAACAGATCCTCATACAAACCATTTAAACCCTAAACCCTAAACCCCTAAACCCTAAACCCCTAAACCCTAAACCCTAAACCCTAAACTCCTGTTGGAGCCCCACAGGATCATCCCGTTTGCCCAGTACTTGGGATCGTACTGCTCACATTATGACAAAACTCAGCTTGCTCAAGCATATCGGCATACCAAACCTTTTGCCGGTTTTTGCCCGACCTTACTGAGCATGGGAACAACAAAAGCAGTGCATAGGAAAGAGAACATTGCTGGAACCTGCACCTTGCAAAACAAGCACTCTCCAAACCCAGTAAGCCCTCTCAGTAAGACAAGAGAACTTTGGCAAATACAGGCGTACATGTACAACAGGAGTACTCGCAGGCAGCACTCCTACTCATATTCTGAGTGATCACAATTAAAACAGAACTAGCGCACCCTGCTCAGCTTCTAACCGCCATGTCCATAGCGGAGCCATCCTTCGTCTCCACAGGCCTTGGAATTCAAATACTGCAGTGCCAAAAGCCGTAATAAACAGTGAATCACACAATAAAAGTCTTGGGTCCAGGGCAGTGTGATGCGCCCTAAGAGGACAGCCACGGGCTAGTTAAAGCTTGTTCGGAGGGTGCGAAATACAATTGCCAAGGTCTGCTTCCTCTTGTACCTTGAAGTCTCCTTGGGCATCGCTTTAGCAGCGCTGCAACAATATGCCAGACAGGCCCCGTACTAAACAGCAACTCTCCAAGCTACTTTTGCTGGACCTCGTCGCGGAAATAACAGGTATCGCTGCGGTGTATGACAGTCACTTACCCTTCAAATTTTGCAACCCGAGAAGTTCCACAACGGTACCATGAACAGTTTAAACGCCTAAAACCCTAACACCTTACCCGTAGAAGCCCCCTGCAGCCTCAATCCTTGCGAAGCTGAACCCCTGAAGACCCTCCTCCCTCCTTAGCCCCAGACAGGTCTTCCTTGAACCACTCCACCGGCCAGCAGAAATGACCCTCCATCTCCTGGGAGTTTGTCAACATCACTCCTATAGAATCATTGGGTTTAGGGTTTAGAGTTTAGGGGAATCCCTTCTGATCACTGTGTTGCACACAATCAATTGCTAGGGTCTTTATCCTTAATGCCTTGGAATTGCCGTATGGAGCTTTCCCAATATGTATATATATATATGTATATAGTTGATGTATATAGGCAATGCCATAGGCCCCTGTATAAATAGAACCACATATATGTATATACATACACACGTATACATATACATATACATATATACATACATATATATATATATACAGACACGAAGTACTACCAGAATGGCGCTCCAATTCTTGTGAAACCATCTCCTCCATCGCTGCCATGGCGATGGCTGTGTAGGCCTTGCTCTTCAGAGGACCCGGGTTTAGGGCTTAGGGGTTCGGGAGGTTCTGGTAGGTTTAGGGCTTTATTTTCACGGAATTTAGTACTAATTTTGGGCAGTTCAAGGGTTTAGGTTCCTGCGGGCGGGGGATAGGAAGATTGTGGTGGATTTAAGGTGTTTCAGAATGGGCTAGTGGTCCACGCCTTCGCGGAAATTACAATACAGTTTGAGAGGAATTCTACAAGGTTTTGCATACATAAACCGATGTAAGGCCTTTGGGGCTTGAGTTGGGCTATAGGCTTCAGGGCTTTAGGTCTCAGCTCTCGAGGTTGAGGTCCCATGGATTATGTGGGGACCATACAGGCGTCTCTGAGCTGACGCACAGTATACTACAGTATACGCGAATCCTACTGCGGCCTTTTTCCTTGCAATACTAAACGGGTGCAGCTGCTGCTAACACTCGTTCCCTACATCTTTCAAGTCCTCGCCCTAACCCTAAGCCCGAAATCCTGAACCACATGAGCCATAATCTAAACTCCTAGCATTCCCCTGAATAACCCTTGCAGTAGTCGTCTATATAATCCCCTATATACCCACTATTGACGGTGTTTAGACTATAGCTCATGTGGCCATTGAGCTGGCAGACATCACGGCTACAAGCGTACTTAACCTTGTTCTTGCACAAGATTTCTCTGCTAAATTTGTTGTCACAAATGCTCTGTATACAGCCTTTTAGCATGCTATAAGCTTCACATACCTCCATATATAAGCTACAGTCAATATTTCCCACATAATCTAATGGACATGGGTGCAGCATAAACAGCTAAAAGAGGGACCTTTATGTCCACTGTTAACGGTCCCTTAACAGGGCTACTATTGACAGTAGCTCATATCATCCCTACAACCCCTACAAACTCCCCATCAAGCCAGCACGTCCCTGCAATATTTTGCTCTGACGCCCAAGCCCCAAATAAAAAAACAACCTGAAACCCTAAACCCTAAACCCCTAAACCCTAAACCGTGTTACCACCCCCCCCCCTTTCAGAAGCAAATGCGGCTTGGCTACTGGATCGGCCGCCATGGTCGCTGCGGGCGGGAGCTGTGCCTACCAAACGTTTCCTGCAGCTTCCCTTGATCCAGAATGGCAACGGGAGGTTGGGTGAGAGGTTGGGTGAATCCTTGTTCCAGGGACCCCCAAAAAAAGGGAGCCTTAACCTTGGAAAACCCGCTTATAGCCTGACAGCAGGTTTGAACACTTATGACTGCGGGTCAGGGTTTCTGGTATAGGATACATGATCAGTTTTCGGGCAGCTTCCCATGAACCGGAGAAGGATGACAGCTCACCCACACGTTCCATGGACTGCGTGGATGGTTGTTTTTTCTTCTCCAAATTTCAGCTTACAAAAAGTGCCTTCGAAGTACGGTGATTAGCAAAATGCGGTGCTCTGATTGCAGACTTAACTACCATGTACTCAAGCATTGCCCAAGGTAGTGGTGAGAAGGCAGAGTCTGGGCTGAGGCTTTAGACATATGAAGGCGACTTTGGGTTTAGGAAGCCAATTGAAACTATAGACCCGAGACAGAAAATGATCTTCATAATCCCCTTACAATCCCCAACCCTAAATCCTAAACCCCGCAGTTCCACCCTAGTTTGAGAAACTCGCACGAAGGCATCTCTCACATCACAGGGCATCCCTACTCTCAAGAAACATGTATGTAAGTTGCATCAAACGCGGTGGGGACCCAGGGGAGTATGAGGACATGCGGGGTTATAGGAAAATGTGCAGGTTCCCCTGAGACATGGTAAATTTCCCAAAAATTGGGGGACCCTAGTATAGTCCCCCAAGATACTATAGCCTTACCATACCCCCCAATTTTGGTAAGCCCTACACTCTATATGTCCCCATATCACCCCTATATAACCCCTACATCCCCTTTAAAGGTACCCAAGATGGTTTTGATAGACTCACCTTTGGGCTTCCTCGAGCAGAGGCTGCCAAGGAGCGACGTGCTGCAAAAGAGGCAGCACATCGCGGTAGGCTTCCAAAGATGTCTCGCAGTGATCCTCAGCCAGGGTTTAGGGTTTAGGGGTTTAGGGTATAAGCTTTTAATATGGGGTTGTTGTTAAGGAACTTCAATCAAGTGACCATAATCGGAATATATATATATATAGGACTTAATATGGTTCCCCAATAAAGTAACATAGTAACTTAAATTAAGTTCCTGAACAGCAACCCAGTTGTAAAGTGCTTTGAGAATACATTAGTACGTAGAGGCCGCATGAAGTTAAGATCTAAATATCGAAAGGGCCACGGTCCATTATATATAGGGATATACGTAGGGATGCATAGGGTGCAGGGTAAATTGATATAGAGAGAACCAAATGGAGAACGCCATGAACAATGACATGGAAGCTAGGCACATATAGGGCGGTGAAAGGTTAATTCCTAGGCATGGTAGGGACAACAATCTTTAGCTGCATGATATCCTCTGGTCCCTCATAAATACTAGTTTAGATGACGCTAGTGCTTTGTGATTATACCTACCAAGCCCGTACACCATAAATCCCGATATCATCCCAGTTCCCATTTCACGTTCCATGTTCTTTTTCCTTCGGTTCTCCACTATTGAAATTGAATACTCGAATAGTCTTGCACTAATGCCGGGTCGTAAACTCCCCCAGAGTTCGGGGCAAGAACGCCCTTCAATAAAAAGAAGCTCAGGGGCATCCTCATTTGTTTCGAAAGGATGCTCGATGGACAACGCCGCGCTGACTGTTGCCTTCCCAGGACGATGCTCACGGGTTCTGCTCTTTCAGGGTTGGCATCATGCTTTCACGTTTTCTCCGGGCTTGGGTGATTTAAGGTGGGCAGGAAGTGGCTAGAATCATATGCGGTGGAGAGCTTGCATTTGTTCGCAGCCGGCTGTTTCTGTAGTGGTCGTGAATCCGAAGGGTCCGAGTGCCTAGTTATCATATACTTACCCCCAACCTGTACTACAATTACCATTACCCAAAACCCAAGTACCTATTTATTGGGTACTTGGACCCTCTCAAAAAGTCCTGAAAGATTTCCACGAGATCGTTGCTATCATCATCATGAACTGCTGGCCTCGGTTATAACAGACTACAGTGACGATATTGAGATAATGGATAAGAAAAGGGAAGCTACTATAGGGTTATATAGGGTTCTATAGGGGTTATGTATTGGGATAAGATGGAAACTACTAATTACAATGGGGTTTAGGGTTGTATGGGGATAATGGGAAATAAACTGGAAACTATGCTTGGGAATTGACTAAACGTCCTGTCTGTTCCAGAATCTAAAAAGTTGTGAAATTTGCTCCTCCGTACCCGCTCCATCAACATGCACATTTGTCCTAGCCTATGGGGAGCTCGGATTTTGTCCCAAGCAGGGTTGAAGATCAGGTGTAGGGCTTAGGGTTTAGGGGAAGCTTCCCCTTGGAGACATGAGCCCAGCGTGTGTTTATTCGTGGTGTCATTGTTGAAGCTGCGCCTGCTTCTGCTGCAGCTTTGATGACCGTTCTGTTCATCATGTTCACGCGCTGTAAGACGTTTAAGGGCCTAAGCTGGCCCTTTGAACTGATTGGACCACATTCTTAGAGCGGATTGAATTAACATTCTTAGAGCGGATTGAATTAACAGTCCCAACAGTGTTAGGGAATCACATCAACAATGCCTCCAGCTCCTGCTTTACGGACAGCAGGCCAGGACGCGTCAGCTCCGCAACACACGACCCTCCATACCCGTCAGGACTTGGGCTCCCTTTTATAAAGCCCAAAAAGATATAGTGCCCTTTAGGTAGATAGAATATGGCTTTGGGTATATGATAGTAAGATTCCCATATACCCTCTCATCTACTTAAGGGGTACTACAATCCCAATATATACCCTATTAGAATGTAGTAGTTTCCATTTTCTTTTCCATTATCCCTATATAACCCCTATAAAACCCCCATATTCTATCTACTGAAGGGGTACTGTAGGATCCTTAGCTTTAGTGACATCCCAAAGTCTACCCATAGGTTCTGGGACACACAGGGCTTATATTGGGTTATATGGGGGTAATGGAAAACAAAATGGAAACGACTAAAATGTATTGAGGTTTTATGGCGATAGTGGAAAAAGAAAATGGAAACTACCATACTGGGTTATGTAGGGTTTAGTGCTTAGGGTTGTTCAGTGATTATAGAGCAACTCAGTGGGCATTGCCTTCATCTTTGCCTGGTCGCACTCGACAATTGCAGCCCTCTCCTGGCCGAGTCTAGCAGCCGCCAAAACCCTAAGGATCCAAGTAGCCCAATGTAGGTAATACGCATAGACTTGAGGGCCCAATGTCGATGATATTCATCGGCTTCAGGGCCCAATGTAGGCAATATTCACAGACTGTAAGGCCCAACGTAGGTAATATTCATAGACTTCAGGGCCCAATGTAGGCAATATTCATATTTAAGGCTCAAGGTATTATCTACATACTTAGACCCCTAAACCCCAGCTTTCTTGTGATGTGTTAAAGGAAGCCACCCAAGCCTTCAGGGTTTAGGTACTGCAGTAAGGAGTTACAATAGGAACCCCCCAAAGGTAACCCCGCCCAGGGTTCAAGGAGCTGATAAGGACGATATGGTGCTGAATAAGGCCTCATAGGGTTCTAAATCTGGGACCTCTTATAGCCCGTATATAGGGAAGGAGTGCTGAAGGCATCCCTTCCTCCATTCCGTATTAACCACCACTGGAATGAGGGGTTTGGCGTAACTCACGAACTAAGAGCTCAGGGATATTAGTATCGATAATTAGGGTTGGGAGTTCTGAGCTATGCAGGCCTGGAACCATATGCTGACACTGGTAATGGCGACGCTGGGACAAAGATCTGATCAGACCACACCAGGAAGTAGCAGTACTCATGGCATAGCAGAAGTAGCCAAATCCACCATGACGGGCATGTAGCGTCATGCATGTAATCCCAAGAAAGCGGATTTTTGTTCACCTCCTAGTTGGGCTCCTTCTTGGAGAACGACTTCCATTTGGCCTTCAGCTGCTTGTCGTAGCGAGAGTGCGTGGGGTTCAGGCGGTCGGACAGCGTGCCTCCCAGGGTCGATCTCTGAGACCTCTACGGTCTGGGCAGGTACCTGCTCTTTGAGCCTCATCAGGTCATTGATTTGCGCGCCGTACCGCACATCTCTCTGGAATGACAATCAATGATTCTACGTCGGGTAGTGCGAATATGATGTAATATAAGATACATACATACAAAGCCACAGCACCAACGGTGCTAAGTTCTTTTGGGCAGATCCCCTGATCTACAACACTGCTTGTCAGCCCGCACATGTGGAAGGCTGCAGGTCCTTCAGTACCGAACGTGAACATGCCTGGTTATTAGCTAGAGCGCACTGTAAGCATCAATCGTGGGCCTCGCTGTTTCCGTCGAAGTTCCCTTCCACTATGAAGCACTCCGAAAACGACCACGAAGACGCATCACAGCCATGACAGAATCCTGATTCAAGAAACCCAACAGCACAATGTTGTAACACTTACGTAGGATCCGAACAGCTTCGCAAATCCACAGGCACAGGGTAGTGGGTGTAGTCCATCCTCGAGCTCAAAACTAAATCCCGACACTACCCCGAAGTTCTGTGAACCTGAAACCCCAAATCAAAATCGCTGCACCCTATGCTTCCTAGAAAACCCTGAAGCCCTACACTCCCCTAGCCCTAGGCCTCAAAACAGCCCAATGCAGACAATATTCACAAACCGTAACTAGGGCCCGATGTAGGTAACATTTCTAGCCTTCGAGCTCCAGGGTAACCATCCCTACTTTGAGGGTCATGGGGACGTAGTAAGTAGGTTAATAATGGGGATAACTCGGGTTACCACATGGGTTATATGGGTCATGAACCTACTTACTAAGTCCCCCTGACCCTCCAAGTAACCTCCTCCGGCCTTTGGAGCCCGGATCCCGAAGCTCCGCCATCAGCGCCTCAGCCTCCGAGGACAGGGTGACCTCGGCCAGGGTTTAGGGGTTGATTGAAGGGTCTCGAATTCTAGGCTTAGAGTCAGGGGTTGGAGATGGGAGCTCCCTCCAGCAAGCAACATCATGCCGACGGTCTCCCCAGTTGAACACCCAATATCTACGCTCACCAATATACTCCTTAGGAATCCTGCATAGACTCACTAAAACTCAGGAAAACAAACTACCAACATCTTTTCGCTTAGCAGCCGCAAAGCCTATACACCTCAAGGGCCCGGCCTTGGCTGCGGCTTTGGGTTTCGCCTTCTTCTTCCGCTTGGCTTCGTGGGCCGGCTCGGCCTTTCAATGAGAGCCGCGATAAGTTTTCCCTTCCCACAAATATGCCCCCCATATATATATATATACATTATATATATATATGGTACCCCCCCCCATTGACCAAGGTTTTTTCGAGAATGGCAATCAAAAGTGGTCTACTGTCCCTAAAGAACCAATCCTGTAGGTGAAAAGTGCTATACTGCGGCTATAAAAACTTGAAAAAATTGCTTTAGTTTCAAGGCTTTTTGTTTTCAAGGTAATCCTTTCCGAAAGCTTGGTTTTTAGGGACAGTACAGCACTTTCGGCCTCTGGGCTTTAACAAGTGCTGTACTGTCCCAATAAAA
>CAJNIZ010018524.1:68056-90175 GCA_905231905.1 Symbiodinium pilosum
AATATAGTAACTTAAATTACGCTCCTTAACAGCAACCCAGATGACAGTTTCCAAAGATGCTGTCATGCTTGCGGCCACTGTTCATTCGCTTTGTTCTCTCCAAATCTTGCATGTGAAGCAAGCAATCATGTCTTAGCTTCACCTGCCTGTCAAAAAAGCTGGCAGTCTACACCTGGAGGAAATTAACACTTCGATGTGGGTCTTTCTGCGAACTGCAATCCCTCTATACACTCTCTTCAAAAGAATCCCCAGTGTTAAGGCCCGTACAAATGGAATGCATCTTTTTAACAGGTGTTCAGTCTAATTAATCATCCCAGAGGGGTGAGAATCTGTGGCTGTCTGACTTAAATGACACACACACGGAGGTTGTTGAAGTTCAGACCCATCAGGGCTGGGGCGATCAGGAAAAGTGGCTCAACAACGGAATTCACACCTTAGACAATGCTCCCCATGAAGCCCTCCCTACACCCTAAACCCTAAACCCTAAACCTTAAACCCTAAACCCTAAACCCTAGTCAAGCAGCTTCCATGTCAACTTGGCCGGCTCCACAAAAGGTCCTCGAGGGAGGCTCCTGGAAAGCATCAGGAGCTCCTTTTTGGATTTTCAAGGTTTAGGGTTTTAAAGATCAGGGCTCCAACGCTTTTTAGGGAGTTGAGTGTTGGGGGCTGGGGGCCCGGGGTTCTTAAAGATTCTAAACACCAAGCCCTAGCCACAACTTTAACTGCCCAAAACTTGAAAAATACCAACAAAAAACAGAAATGGTGCTGCAGTCCTTGCCTTTGACTGAAAAGACCTATATATAGATTCATACTATACGGTCCTATAAGTGAAGGTCTTTGGAGTAAGGGACCAACCCGAGAAGAGACCTGTGGTTCTGTGCAGCCCTCCTCCCATCGTGGATCTCGCAGCCCATGCCAGGAGATTCCAAATGAAACTATGCTCTCCTCCAAACTAACAGCCTCAAAAGGGCCCTAGGAAGACTACAGCCCTCTTGCAAGGATGCTATGAAGACCAGGGCGGCTATATGGGTTTGCAAGTTAGATTGGCGATGGTTTTGTGGGATTGAAGCCCTCACCGCAGCACCTCTTGGAGTAGGAAACCAATGCAACAAAACCTATAAGCCCCTGACCCTGGAAGGCGGCTGAACCCTGCTTGCAAGGTCACGCGACTGTAGCATACTAGGGTTTATATTGGGCTTAGTCAGGGATGATGGGCAATGAAAAGCAAACTAATATGTAATTAGGGTTTACATTGGGTTCCTTTGGAGAAAATGGAAAAGAAAATCGAACCTACTACCGCTCACAAAGGTCAGGGGACTTAGGCCAAGCAT
Source organism: Symbiodinium pilosum (assembly GCA_905231905.1). Classification (NCBI taxonomy): domain Eukaryota; class Dinophyceae; order Suessiales; family Symbiodiniaceae; genus Symbiodinium; species Symbiodinium pilosum. The sequence continues at coordinate 69,388 of CAJNIZ010018524.1, forward strand.
GAGGATCACTGATCCAGATACCTGCTCACACAGGGTCTATGATGCAAGGCTCTCTTACAAATCAGCAAGGATCTTGAGATAAATCAGCACTCATCGCACAAGGAGTAAACTTACAATGCAATCTCGTCCCCCTACACTAACCAAAACCCCCCATCCCCATAGAACAAATAACTAAGTACTCCTACCCAAATTCCTTCATGTACTAAAGCTTTAAAAAATTACGGACGGAGGACCGTAGGTTTGAACCCTGAAACGCTTCAACAGCGGGTCCCTGCGCTCTTGGACCGGTGGATATCAGTCCTTCGTACTGAGTGGGCTTACCGTTGCGCATTGTCTTACTGGTTGCTTCTTGGGCGACTTTGAAAACAAAATTGCAGACTCCTTGTTCCGCTGACGAATAATGAGAAGTGCAAATCGCAACCAGCGATGGTTCCTTTTAGGATTGCTTAGATGTTTACGACTTTGTAATGGTTATGTACGAGTCAAGAATACAAGTAGCAGAGCCACTATGTGTTTTCTAATAATTTAAGCTGAATGTCTGCAATTCCGATGCCCGCTAAGACTGTTCCTCTCAGGAGTCAGTTATGCAAATCAGATCTAGTCTAGACTCCTAGTAGCCCCCTAATAACTCCCATAATGTTCCCCTATATCTCCCCTTAAGGAGTTTGGACTATAGCTGAAATGCCTGTTTTAGTGGCTCTCCCTCCTGCAGTTCCTGCCGGTACAATGCAGTGCAGGTGGGGGATTTGCTACAGTGGCTATCATATTTGCGAGACTTCTTAACCCTAAATTGCGTGAATACACAAAGAGTGACCTACCTGTGCGGGACCAGTGCCACCATAAACTCTTCGTTCCCTAGCGAATCTGTGTATCTTTCATATCCCTGTAGAGCCTAAAAGCGGGCCCCCCATCTAACACCTCTTTCTGTGCACCACCAAAGCCTCTTGGTCAAGCTTGTAAGCGCTTTTGCATGCAGCTGCAAAACTGCCGTTTTTCATAAACGAGGCCCCGTGCATGTTGCAGAGCACGGAATGAGGGCCCTCATTTGGGAAGAGCATTCAAGCCCAAGAGAATGTGGGGTTATCCAAACACCCTGAAGTGCCTCGTTTCAAAACAAAGCCCTACCCTCAACCCAACGCCCCAAAGCGAACGCGGATACGAGCCTCCTTTCACTCGGTTGAGTCTAATTATGTTTGGCATGATGACACCTTACTCGTAAAGTTTCTAGTCAGTACTAGTAGTAATGCCTTATGCGGGCTTGGGCATTCCAACTGTCGGGCTTATATCGGCTCCAGAAGCAATACTGGCTTTTCATGAGATTAGGGTGCCACATATCTAACATAGCCACGACTCAAAATAACCAATGGCTGCAAAAAAGCCATGCTCAGGAGTCTATGTCTACAGACTGCAGGAATTTACATGTGGATGGAGGACTTTTTCGTGCTGTGCGAGAACAATAATCGCGGGTGATAGCAGGAAACCGAGACGCAACTTCACACAAACTGCGTCACTTTGTAAAGACCTGTGGGCTGTACTTTGCGTTATGTTCTCAAAGTGAACTTGTATTCTGGTCTGAGAGGTTGTTTTGAAACAAGTCCTGTATGGTTCGAGTTTGGTGGAGACTACCACTCACACTTAACCCTAAACCTCTAAACCCTAAATCCCTACACCCGAAACCCCTAAACCCTTTACACAAGTCTTGTCATAGCAGCGCCAAGGATAGCACCGGAAGCTACGCATCTGAATGCCGGAGAGCTAGGATACTGAATCCAATGCATGGATAGGCAGCTTTACTCCACATGCCTCTACCTGGGCCACAACAGTATGTAAAATCATGGCCCAGAACCCTGCAAAAAAGCCCAAAAGGCAATAATTCTACATACTTTCGGGGTTCAGACCCTTAAGGACCCATGGAGGGTTTTTGGCGGGCAGCGGCGTCAGGATTCTAGGGTCAAACCTTAAATAAACCCTATAAACCCTAACCCTAAACCCCGTTCTCTGTGAAGCACCTGCAAGTCATAAGGCGTCCGAGTCCCGTGCAGCATTTGGGGGTGCGAGAAGGGGAGCTTCCTTCGCTGTCGTGTGGTGCCAGGCCTCTCTTACACAAAGGGGTGTAGGGTTTAGGATTTAATCAAGGGGTTGAGGGCTTATAGGTTTAGGTTTATAGGGGTCTACTTAAGGTTTTGAAATTCATAGGGTCTGCTTGGACGTTGGACATTCACGATATTTATAAGGTATTTTCCACAATGAGCAGGACATCCAGGGTCCAGGTAAGGCTTCGGGACTCAAATATAACGATTCTCTCATATAATTACTATGGGGCCCGAATCTCTAGTATGCAGCATTTTTGCGTCACATCAGCAACGCTTTCGGGGGGCGCGCTTGGGGTTAAGGCTGGGATTTCAAGTTCCTGCTTTTCAAGATTTTCTGCTCCCAGGCCATAGTCCTGTCAGATAGCGAGCTGAGGCGAAGGTGTGGCATTTATGTCTGAGGCCTCCAGTCTCGCGAATGTGTACCCTAGACGCAAAATTAAGAACAGAGACTGTGTCTCAAGGCATTCTGCAACTCAGCTATGCAAACCTCGTCGGAGGGGAAGTGTCCAGATCTTATGTAGGATTTTTCAACAAATAAGTTGACTGAAGGCCCACTCGAAGCCTGCCTTCCTCTGAACAACCCCTGTAACGATCTGTCGACATTCAGATACAGGTACCCTCAAACTTCAACAGGTGGCATTTATCTTGTATATGCATTTTGGTGGGCGTGTGAGGACAAGAGATTGTTCATCATCCCCAGGGGGCATCTAAGGCAATCCAAGGGCCCGAGCATCTACTACTTGGGAATTTGGACTCTTCAGGAATGAGGGTACTCCTGTGGGCTGCTTCGTTGCCAGTATGATTGCCTCAACTTGGGAGCGCCCATGATCAGGCATGTAATAGTGCTGTGCGTGTCTGTGGATTGGGGTCCCCCCCATTTATGGCAATTACCAAATGGTCCCCGAACAGTGCTTTCCCTGAAGGAGGCAGATACCAGAAGATCCAAGATTGGTTGCTATCAATCCCTACTAAATACATAGAAGGAATCATCACAACCACAGTAAGAGGAAGACCTACTTCATAGGAGAGTTTCCCAACTTAAGGGTCCCCCTTGGATAGGGGTCCCCCTTCTTCTTCGAAGCGAAATCACTGGCCCGGTGACATTGGGCTCCCCCTTGTATACCCTACATGTACTCGAATCCCTAGGAGAAGGACTCCGAAAGAAAGACCCCGATTTTGGGAAACCCAACACAGTGGTTCATCCCTCAATGCTATATACCCCCATGTTACCCCTACATCCCCTTTAAAGGGAACCCCCATGTGGCCCCAGGGAGAAAAAACCCCAAACCCTCAACCCCTCCTGACCCCAAACCCCTAAACCCTGGACCCCTAAACCCCTAAAGGTGGGGCGACGGCCCCAACATTTCGGGACCAAGACATCCCGTGGGTGCCCGCACCTTGGCCCACGGTCTGTGGCGTCTGTGCTTGAAGGCGGTTTAAGGTTTAGGGTCTAGGGTTCAGGGTCCAGGCTTTGTTGTTTAGGGTTTTGCTTTAGGGTTCAGGGTTGAGGGTTCAAGGTTGGTGATCCCCTCCCCCTGATATCTTTTGGGGTCTACTTGGGCTGGAGTAGGGGGCGTAGTATAAAATCCCATAATATCGATAATCTGCAAGAAGGTTTATAAGGTTTATACTGGGGTAGATCCTCCCCCCGTAATAGTAAGAGCCCATGCCTCCCTAACAATAAACATTCCCATCGTGACAGACCATGATATATTCGGAGTTGTGGATATTAGCCGCGGGGCTTGACATGAAATAGGGGAAGGGAAGTAATCCCGAGTTTCCGCTTCATGTTCCGTTTACTTGTCTATGTGATTCTCCACTACAAGGCCCCAAACCCTGAGTCTAAATAAGTAGCTTCCGTTTTCTTTCCATGATTGCATTCTAGTCCTTGTAGCGCAGTTGGACCCATGGGCTGGACTGGATCGCTGGTCATGCAGGATTTTTGGTGTTGACCGTAGTCTTCGGGTTCCAGAGCTCAGGGAAAAAATTGGAGTTGGCGTAGGGCTGAGGGTTTAGGGTGTAGGTTTGGGGGCTTAGGGTTTTGCTAAATGCCCTTTTTGAGGTCGGCCGTGCAAGTGCACATAGCCACATAGCCATCTGCGCATGTCAGCCGCCATCTTGTCAAGGCCCGCAGGCAGGACAGCTAACGGAAGCTACTATACTATAATAGGGGTTATATAGGGCTTTATTTTGGGGCTAGGTTGGGACAATGGACAATAAAATGGAAGCTACGATTTAGACGATACTGAGATAATGGATAAGAAAGTGGAAGCTACTAATTATAGGGTTATAAAAGGGGAGATAGGGGTTATGTATTGGGATAAAGGAACATATAATGGAAACCACAATTTTGGGTTTAGGGTTTAGGGGTTAGGGAGGAGATCAATCTCTATGTGGCCCGTATACAGCCCTATTATAGTATAGTAGTTGTTTCCATCTTATTTTCCATTATCCCAAATCTGACCGCAATATAACCCCTATGTAACCCCTATTATAGTATAGTAGCTTCCATTCCATTATTTTATTTTCCTTTTCCCATGTGATTCCCCCATTCGATGGCCCCGAACCAGAAGCCAAATCTATGACCGAGTAGATAGGGACCTGACTCAGAAGCTATAGGTGTACTTAAAGCAGTGAGATTAGGCCCCCTAAACCCTAAACCCTATTCCTACACAGCTTAGCTTCCGTTGTATATCATAGCATCCAACACTACCTCACTACCCTAACCCCCCCTCCCGCCAGGAGGAGTGTTGGGTTGGGTAGTATAGGATCTTATAAGATACATGTTAGGTGGACCCCCACCCTGAGCTGCCAGCGTCCACCGGTCGCCTATGGTTGATGTCCGCCTGCATTGGTTGGTTCTCAAAAATTTCCCACAATTAGCTCTAGTGAGGACCCCATACCTCCGGGTTCCCTGTATATCCTAGGGGTCTCCATGGAACCCTTGCGTTGAAACAGAAAGAAGGTGCGACTCAAGCTAACCAGCGTTTCGAGCAACTAAAACTGTTTGTTCATGCTAGCTGTTAGCTCAGAAAAGAGGACTTCGTCCTCGAGACTGTTATGGGGATTATGTAAAGACAACTATAGGAAGCAACCCTAAACCCTGAAAATCCCCAATTCTTGTCTAAGCATGGGTAATCTAATTCGAAGCGAGGCAGTGCCCTAATACGTGGACATTCCAACATCTTAGGGTTTAGGGTTTAAGGTCCCGTATAATCCCTATGACTGTTCCCCTAAACCCTGAACCCCTAGACCATCATTGCCACGCCCCGCTTAAAAGCCTAAAAGCCCGAAACCCTGAACCCTAAACCTTAAACTACTTTTCCCACTTCCCAGACCCTCCTATGATCCTATGTAGTTCCTAATTTGGGTAGTATGTTATAAACCCTGACCCAAGACCCTTCTCCCAAAGGGTCCATGTAGTCATATGGTATACACTTGGGCTTTAATGTAGGATGTGGGAACCCCATTGGGCCTGAGTATATACCATATACCTACCTGGACCCTTAGGGTCTGAGGGAACCCACAGACCATGGTATGCCTCGACTTCTTCGTAGACCTGCCGGAGCGTGTATGGACCTGCAAGGTTGGAATACTCTAGGGTTTAGGGTTTAGGGTTTGGGGTTTAGGGTTTGGGGTTTAGGGTTTAGGGTTTGGGGTTTGGGGTTTAGGGTTTGGGGTTTAGAGATCCTGGTGGAAAATTCAGGGCTTAAGGTTCAGAGCTGTATAGTTTAGGGGTTTAGGGGCGTAGGGATTTGGTAGCTTCCCAAAATACGGGGACCCCAATATAGACCTGCATATACTATAATCCTTATTATGGGGACCCCCCAAATGGTAGCCCTAATTTTGGGAAACCCTAAACCCTAAACCTAAATAAGTATAAATACAGATACATATATATATATATGTATATATATACACATGTATATCTATCTATATAACCCCTATATAATAATGCCTATAAAATCCCTGTATAACCCCTATATAAGCCCTACAATCCCTTTAGGGCAAAAGGCTTAGGGTTGAAGGTTTAAGGTATATGAGCTATAGTCTAAACTCCTTAAAAGGGGGTTATATAGGGGATTATACAGGGGAATACTATAGGGGATATTAAGGGGGATACGAGGAGTTTAGACAGTAGCTCATATAGGGGTGCTTGGCAGTCAGGGCAGTGCTTTTGGTATTGTTGTTGAAGCATCCCCATCAAGACAGCTGTCCCTAAGGGTCCAAGGACTCAAATAATAGGGTTTCAGGGCCAAAATACTACAGTACTAATGGTATTTGGATGTATTTGGGCTTTAAAACTCTATTATTTGGGTCCTTGGACCCTTAGGGTGTCCTTACAAAAGCGCCCTGTACGGAGCCTCGCATGGCTGGGCAGCAGCAGCGCCTGTTTAATGTCTAATCGTATAACCTTCCCTACAGTTCACAACAGATCATTTATAGGTAGCATTTTCTTCATAGCGTATGTTCTTGGAAAATGATGCAGGCTCTTGGTCAGACGCCGCGAACACCATAGCCCTCAACCCTAATCCCTCAAACCCTGAACCCTTGGATTCACTACCTTCCCCCCTCCCGCACCCATAATTACGGCTGCCGAAACAGAAGCGGTGGTGTGAACTGAGCATACATGTGCAAAGTTTTATCAATGCCAGCATCACCTTCGCAGTGCCCGGCCACAGCCCAGCTGTACATAATAGCTGTGGCCACGAGGAATGCCTGCTCCATGAATCACCACGAAAGCAGGCCTCTCCTCAAGCTTACCCCGAGGAACAAACGGCTGCAGCCTTTGAATAAAGGCTTGGCCCACACAGTCTCAAAACAAAGCGCTCACCTTTCGGCGCGGCCGCTTTAGAACTGATCCTTCACTGCCTTCACAGCATAGGCCTTGACAACTGTCTTGGCAGGCTGTGCCTTGACCTGCACCTCCTTTCCGAACATAAGCTTCACGCCGGCCTTGGTGGCTGCCTTCTGACGGGTCTTGATCATGAAGAGGCCGGGGAAGACGAACTTGCCTCAGGTAACCAGGCGTCATGCAAAAGCCGAAAAGTACTCTGTGCTTGAAGCTGTTGAGCAACCCTTTTTTGATCAACAGCCGCCTGTCTTCTTCACCTCCGCTGCGCCAATGTCAGCCAGGTTGGTAAGCACCTGGGTCACCTCGGACTTCTTCAAGCCCGTGCTCTCCGCCACTTGCGCGGCAATGCCGCTCTTAGGCAGAGTGCGGACAGCCTTACTCTTCATGACCTTCATGCTCTTGCTGGCTCCGGCGGCCTTCATTGCCTGTAACAAAAGATGAAAAGGCCGGGCAACAGAGAATCCCCAACGCTTAGCTGCAACCAACTGTGCCCAACTATGAGGCTGACAACACGATAAGTACAGGACGGTGCTTTCACATAATCATAATCGTAGCATACTATACCCCGCCAAACCCTAATCTAATTTCTATGGCCACTGAATTGACAGGTCTCATGCTTGCGTGCCTTCATGGGTGCCATGGCTGCAGAGCTCGGAAGCGTGGAGGGGAAAATCGAGAGGGCAGAGGCAGCAGGGCCGAAACAGCTAAGGTCCTCACCGACTTGCCGACACAATGCTTGGATCTGACAAAAAATGGAACCTTCTGACAATTGAATTTGGGCCTCCCAGATATGAACAATGTGAAAAAACAGTCTAACGAGACAGGCTAGAAGTACGGTTGGCCTCAATGATAGCAGGTCTTTTTGAGGTATCCAAGGTAAAAATGAAACAAGGAATCTAGGACCATAATATTGGTAATCATCTTTTTGACACCTCATATACGCCCAGTTTCCATTTCGTTTTCCAGGATATTTTCCATTGGATCCCCCAAAGGCCCTTACACCCCAAACCCTAACCCATAAACGGTACACTAACCATAAACAACCTTTTTCATCGTCTTGTGAAAGCCACAGGCAAGTTCCACCACCTCCTCCGTGGTTAAGCTTTCCAGGGAATGGGAAAGTAGATTTTAGGGCTTGCTGGTGGGGACTATACAAGATTACTACCATGATTATTTCTGGTGCTCGCGCCTAAAAATGTAGGGCAAATACCAGCCCAAAAACAATCTGATAAAGCCAAACAGCTGTTCTTCCACACACGGTTGCAGTATGTTGCAGTTCAGTCACTACTATCATTATCTGTATCATTATGACAAGAACCTCTTTGTCCACTTCCTGCTAAGCACTAGGGAGTCATGTGCACGATCTTGCCTCCATGCCCACTACGTCCGAAGGCGTGCATCGTGCGCACGGTGGCCTGCAGACTGTCACACGCGAAGAGAGACTCCCTGAAAGGTACGCCAGGTGAAAAGGAGATGCAGATTGGGTTTGGTGAATGTCGCGCCTCAGCTGAAGTATGATGCTACTCCGAGACGCATTTTCTTCTTGGAGCTGTTGAGCACATAAACAGCAGTTTGAAAACTCGACCTCAGGACATGGGTGATCACAACTAACCTCATTTCTATAGTGCCATACATGGTGATATGCCCGACAAGCCCGGGGAAGATGCAGACTCTGATTAAGGTTGCACGTCATCCTGAAGTTTGCTCAGAAGCCTGCAATTTCACTTAGGTTGTTGCATTCCACTGTACATGGAATGCCACTGCGGCCTTCTTTGTTGTTCTGTCATTAGGGTGGGAGGCTCTGTCATTGAGGGGTGGGGCTTGATGAATCAGACAGGAAGTCCGTTGCTTCCCTTGAAGACTAGTGGAGTCACTGTTCATCTGGTGGTCCTGCGTAAACACATGAACCTAGGGCAGCATGATAAAAGCTGTTCTCCTACGGGAATGAACACTTAAGGCTCTGGGAAGGAAAGTTGGAAGAGGGGTCTCATGGGAAAGTATACGAAGTGTGTGAACCCACCACCGCAGGGCTATTCCTGAAATTAGGCCGTGTATGTCGACTGCCGCGACCTCCAATAATTCGCTCCACTCCCGTGTAGTCACAGCTGTCGAGGTGCCACATGGTGTGGGTTTTCTGCCCTTCGTTCAGGACGCTTTCGTAATTATTCCCTAAGGGTCCAAGTACCCAATAATCATATACTCCCCCAAGCCTGTACTACAATTACTATTACCCAAATCCCAAGTACATAGGTATTGGGTACTTGGACCCTTGGGGATTCTTTTGCAGGGGACCAGATGCTGGGGGGTACCGAGCTGAAAGTTTCAATTGTTGAAGATGATCCCGATAGCCCTTATAGCACTTACAAACCTGAAGAAAGCACCGTACGTACCTCAACTCCGGGAGAGCTTCAGATTTCAGCCATGCAACTCTAGATCAGGCCCATGCAAAGGCATTCACTCAGGTGAAGTCTGCAGTCCCAAAATTGCATCACCAATCTTGCCCTCGCATCTGTCGACCCCTGGAACCCTGACTTGTGGAATCCTACAGAAGCCGCAGGGCCGCTGAAAAAGGAGACCACACACCTTTAAACTCTCTGGGTGGTTGTCAAAATTATGGTCCCTTTTTGGGTACCCTGAATACTAGGTGCCGTATTATCATAGGGATCCAAAAAGGGAACATAGTTTAGACAACCACCCTTTAATGGCTCAGAACTCAGAACAATGAACCGGATGTTTCATCGCGGCCCAGTTTGCCGGAGCATGATCCAACACTGACAGCAAAGCATGTGAGCCATGGTCTAAACTCCTGGTATCCCCCTTAATAAGCCCCTTTAGTAGTCCCCTTTTTGATATCTTATATCCTCCCCCCCCCATTCCCAATTTATGGAATTCAGACCCTAAACCCTAAACCCTAAATCAGTGGGGGTACATAATGCTCTAGAGATCCTCTATACAACACCCTTTACGGAATGTAAACCATGTCTCATGTGTCAAAGAGTCTCCACTGTACGCAACCCGACCTGCCGCGCGAGATTCACAGGATCTGGTGGCAGCAGCACCTCCCAGAGATATTGGGTTTAGGGTACTAGATAGGGGTTATTCTATAGGGATAACGGACAAGAAAATGGAAGCTAGTATCTAGGGTTTAGGGTTTCGGTCTTAAGGCTTGTTTAGGTCCTAGAATTGGGGTAATATTCAAGACTATATCTAACTGCAGTATATTATAAATAGTCTCCAACTGTTAATGAGGCGGCACTACGCATGGTCAAATGCTCCTGAAATCCTTGCTCTAACATGGATGAACCTTCTTCAACTCATAACGTCTGCCTAGCTTCCCTGGGCCAAATCAGAGAAATACCAAAGCGGTCAAGACGTTGAAGCCTTCACGCCTTGTCAGCTGTCCCTTCCGGACGTCAAGTTTGTGGATAATGTTTGGCGTGCATCAGACAAGGAGTCGACGTAAAGGGGGACCTGTTTCTTGGCACAAAAGCAACTTGGCATGGCGGCATGGAGACTCTTGGGATGAGGTCCTCATGGTCATGACCCACATTCCCACACGAGCAGTGTAGAATACTTGCAAGGTCAAATGATGGCCTTCCTGGGCACGGTCGGCGCAGTGTTCGGCATTTCCTGCTTTGGATAGACCTTGGACCAACGTGTGGGGCTGTAGAAAACCCGACACCTTTCTTCATACCCAATTCGCTTGTGCTTTGGTTTCATTAGGCTTTGGGCATTACACCTTTTCTCATGGCTTGGGTAAATTCTTAGCAAGGAACTGTTGTACAACCCATACGAGACATCATTGGCATGCTGCTGGTCCCTCGCGGGCCCTGAACAAGGAAATCTAGGTACCACAAGTCACCATCGTGGGTCGGAAGCCACCAACCCCTGCCGAACGCAGCACATCATGTATACTATCGAGGAACCTCTCCATGTCGGCAACCAATTACCCACATAGCATTCTTGAGCTGACAGTCTTTGCCAAGTCTCTCTCGCAACTGCTACGCATTGCTGTTTTGAAGAGCTCTCCTGCAGATTAGCACCGGCTAGGGCCTCATGTAGTACATGCTGGTCAGCAGGTTTCCTAAGATCCGCGCGAGCCGCAATGCAAAAGGAAACCCCCAATTAACAACTATATAATCCCAGTTTCCATTTCATTTTCCATCTTCTCTTCATTTGATTCTCCATTATTGCGGTAATATAAACCCCAAACCTTACATGACCCCTATGAAGCCCTATATCGCCCCTGCAGAACCCCTATACAACCCAGTACACAGACAGCCAGACATGCCATGGGCCTGGGAGATCTGAAAACTGCTGTTTATCGTCTTGCGCATTTGCGCATGATATATATATATATCCTAAAAATAGGGATACCTTTTTCAGGTACCAATAGATAGGATTGTAGTATTTAGGTGTATATGTTGGGGTCCCACTATTTAGGGATACTGCCATATACGCATTCAGAGGGCACCGGAAAGACTTAAAGACCCTGACCGTCATACAAATCTCCGTTGAAAAAGCCTAAACCTTCCGTATATGTGCTAAGGTCTAAACTCCTAGTATGCCCCTAAATAACCCATATAGTAGTCCCCTATATAATCACCTATATTTCCCCCCAATAAGGTGTTTAGACTATGGCTCATATGTCCCTGAAGTCAGACACCACAACCTTCGGAAGCTGGGCCTCACGCAAACCAATGCTTCAAGGGTGACACCTCGCACTTGGCTTGAGATTCGAGGCTTTGCGGCTCAGATCTCCAAACCTTGAAACCTAAAACTGAACTTCTAGTCCCGCCTAAGTGGATAGAATATGGGGTATATGGGGATCTTATTACAATATACTCAAAGCCATATTCTATCTACTTAACGGGGACTATAAGAGGGCTTGAATTTGAGAGTGGAGGCTCAGAACTCGCTCTGAAGCATCCTGTCCTGATACCACGACTTTAGGGTTTAGGGTTTAGGTTTTAGGGTTTAGGGTTTAGGTTTTAGGGTTTAGGGTTTAGGGGAGGATCCACAACAAGACATTAGGCTGCTAAGGTAGCTGGGGTAGGTGTCCAGTAGGCCTAGATTTGTGCTCAGGGCTTTGGGGTGCTGATGTTGGGGTGAGAAGTCTTTGAGACAACCGCAGATCTAGAGTTGAGGGGTTAATGGTTTAGGCGTTTTTGATTTGTAGGGTTTTAGGCTTCAGGATTCATATTTGTTTTCAATGGTCCCAATGCAACCCCAATATAACCCTATAATAAAACTTCAGAAGTTTTAGCGCGCATCGAAGAATTGATATTCGCAACTCCATTAAACAAGCGTTCTACCCCAAACCCTAATCTGCCCCGATCCCTCACACTCGATACGATTCTTTCTGGAATTCCTTTCCTTTGGTGTACATTGCTCCATGCCATGCATAATTCTAACGTTCATTCATTCCTGGTATCCTCACCTACTATCCCCAAGGCCCAAATGCAACCATACCACAAATGCTGCGGAGGGGAGGGGCCGCCGCAGCACAACCATATGGCCATATGGGTGGGGCAGCGATGACCTTTTACCTTATTCAAGTGCTCTATCGAAACATGCGGGTCCCCTAAATGCAATGTCCAAAACGATGTTGGAAGGTGGCTGAATTGGGTAGTTTCCCAAAATAGGGGGACCCCAATAAGACCCTAATGTACTATAGTCCTATTATTGGGAACCCCAAAAAGGTACCCCTAATTTTGGGGATCCCCCCATTTTGCGACGAGCGCTTTGAATCTTCAGCCTTCAGTCGCCGGTTCAGACCTTCGAGCGGTCACCAGCCCCTACAGAGACCTTCCATTCAGAGACTACTAGTTAACTAGCGGTGACCGCGTGCCTTGAAATCTCTCGAAGGTCTCCTAGTAATCGCTGTGATTACAGCATCACTCCCGATGGCTCTCAAGTCCATCATTAAACCTCGAAATCGTGGAGCGTTGTCTGGGTACTGCCCCCACCTGCATGCAGTAATCGTCTCTAATACGGGTATTCTTCACGGCTTTATATTTATATATATTCATATTATAGACATCACCCGACTGTTTCTGACTGGGGGCAGAACCCAAAGTATGGTTGCCGGGCACGGATTACTTGGAGGGTTAGCGGGACTTAGCAACTAGGTTAATAACTCCTATACCCACATAGTAACCCTAGTCCTAGTTATTAACCTACTTACTAAGTCCCCCTGCCCCTCCAAGTATGCATCGCATCGCTTCGACCAGGCCTTCTTGATCCTCGGCAGCTGCGCCTCCTGCGCAGGGCTGTAGGATATACATCGTAGGCATGGATACTGTAATCTTGGGGCAATATTGGATAATATAGGGCTGTATAGGGATAATGGAAAAGAAAATGGAAGCACACAATATACTACAACACACTATAATAGGATTTTGGAGAGCGCAGGGTCACAGCTCCTAACCTCTATTGAAAATTATCAGTTCCATGGAGCCCTCTAACTGATGTGGAAACCCCCACAACCCCCTGGAATCTCTAAACCCCAAACCCTCTCGGGTCCTTTGGAGGCCACGGAGGATCTGCTCCGCGAAAATATGACCCGGTGGCCTGGCGGAGCTTTGCCGCTTAGATCCGTACAGTACAGTTTAAGGTTTAGGGTGCTGTGGTTTTGGGGTTGTAGGGTTAAGTGCCACCATGACAAATGTCAGGGAAACATCAGCGTCACAAGTTTATAGTTTGTTGACAAGGTAATTTCAAAGTCCTATTCTCGTTTGCTTTATGTCTTGTAGGGGAATAGGACAAAGAGCTCCGTAGCTGCTCTTGCAATAGATATGTACATAGAAGACAAGCAGAGTACAGTATGCATTCGTGCTCCCACAGCCCGATGGGGTTTTGGATGTAGCAAAAGCAGGAGCGATATCTTGTATTGTTAGCAAGCTTGCAATAGCATCGCAGACGACTTGGAATTATGATCCCTTTGGTGGACTTGGAAGGGTCTCAAATCCAGTCAATGACCATAATCTGATGATGCGTGGCTACTGCAGGATAAGTCGGGAGTTTGCTGAGAAAGAAGAGGCCCAGAGAGGGAAACTGCAATCCAGACTCTTGCAGATTTCACTTCTCCAATACTTGCCAGAGCTCAGGTACATCCTTCTTGAGGGTATGTGGGGCTCAACCCTTGCGACGGTGACTGTTTGAGGTGCCTGGTCCAAACTGCATCCTAAGGGCGCATGCAGCCACGTCTCTTCTACCCTCCGACAATTCCCACGCATCCCTGGACAAGCCTGGGTACGTCATGGCCTCCAAAATGTGGTATGCTCGAAAGGTGCGCACGTGCAGGTAACGCAAGTTTCAGGAAACACCCCCCCAGCAATCCGCATGAAAGTACTTCTGTTGCTGACAACAACTCACCTACCTGTATACATAATTAGTATACTAGTATACACGTGTATGTACATGTACAGCTACACATACTTTATACCTGGCAGATAGATGAACCACGCATAGCCGTGACAGGAAGCATGCGGCTTGAGGCCTAGGGTTTCCACAGACCTCCCATGGCACAGAAGTGCCCCTAACTAGCAGGGCTTAGTGTTTAGGATTTCCCCGTATGTCTCCCTGTGAAAATAGCGATGGTCTGCAAAGGCCACTTTTCAAGGATTCCAAGTTCGTCTGGGGAAGTGTAGGCACATCACGGAACACTTTGGCAATTCATCGTGGAATCACAACGCGCTAGGGGTTGCAAGCTGGTTGCAAATTGAGTGGTCATTACCTCAGACATACCTCTTCACCCCCTTGAATTGAGTCCCCTGCTAACCACCCATAAGTTGAGTAGAAACCCTGAAGCTATAACTGCCAGCTCCAACCTCTACGCTGCGTCGATAGACCCCACGCAGCATCTGTTTGACCTGGGGTTGATGCTGCTGAGAGCTTTGGCTCTATCCCAGGGATTTATAGGGATTATAACAGTCATTTTGAAGCATGGGGACTGTTTTGAGAAACACCCACATGAGCTATTAACCCTGCATTGCATGGTCCCTATGCGTCCAAGTGAAATCCCTGTATGCTCAGAGGGGCTACATCCAGGCTTAAGGTTTATCACCGGCGGAGGTAAGGACTATAAAAGGGCTCGATGGGATTCTTATACGAATCTATGGACAAGGGTGCGAGGTTGATCCTTGCAGTTCCCTGCGCCTTGATTCTCCTTCGGCTCGTCTAAGCCCTGAGCCCGAAAAAATCCTGATACAAATGGCTTGGAATAAGCCCAAATCCTTCCACCCTTAGCCTGAATCTGGAGAAATGTGTATAAGCATTAGCCCAACATGTATGAAGCAAACCCCTTGTCTCCTCGCAGCTTTAATTAAATGTAAACATGTGAAACAAAAAACCCCGAACCCTCAACCTACACAAACCCCGAACACCAAAAGAGTTTGCAACCTCCACTAGGCCAAAGCCACTGCACCCCAGCTTTCTTCATGCTTCATGTAACCTACGCCAGGCTCAGGCAGCCTACTATCAGACCCTGAACCCTAACACTCACACCCTAAACCTCGACAAGCCCCCGTAACCCTATGACCCGCCCCCCCCACACACACACACACACGCGCGCGCGCGCGCGCGCCCACACACACACACACACACACACACACACACACACACACAAAAGCTCTCGTAAGCTGAAAGACCATTGTCCGCCAAACCAACACACAACCCCAAAAGGGCCCTATAAAGACCTAGACCCTTAGCCCATATAAACGGTTGCATCTTTGCAGTCTCCATTTAATTTCCATGTTCTTCTCTATCTCATTCTCCGTTATGCCCCCAGAAACCCAAGAATCCTGAACCTTGTGCTGTGACTCCCTGTATAGCCCCATTAGATAAGCTTCTACAGGGCCCTTTTTGGGGTGGGGTTTGTGAACCTTGGCCTTGCGGGCAGCACCAAGGCGCAAACATCCCTGCGGAGAGCCGCCTCTCCTCGGGCAGAAGGTTCGCTCATTAGCCTTTTGACCCTTAACAAGGGAGTTAGGGCTCAGTGTCTAGGACCTAGAATGGATGGATGGATGGATGGATGGATGGATGGATGGATGGATTGCGGCTGGGGTGTGACAGCCTTGGGTCAAGTGTCATTCCTCCTGGCTTCGTGGCCCCTCCGAGATTTCGAGATCGTCATCGCGGCTCCAGGTGGAGTTCAGCTCTCCACAGGTATCCAGCAAGACCTCTCAAACTCATCCCTTCTCACCATGACCCGCATCAGTGCAAGGGTATCTTCAGCAAGACAGCCGTGGTTCCTGGCAGGGCGCCTCATCCAGTCAAACACCGGAACACCCCCAGCTGCTCGTGAGAATAACCCGACCCCGACATGCTATCCTTCACATTCACCCCCACATGGGTCAAGGCCACTGGCACTCATAGCGATGTCCCACGCCCGTAGTTCAGTGTCTAGGTCAGATTTGCGATCTTCCCCAGCTGCATGTCGCGTGGACTAGTCACACGCATGCTCTCAGCGTGACCTGATGCATTGAATTCAAACGACACCGAATGGACTGGACTGGGGGACACGGAGAGAAAGAGAAGGTGTCCAGGGTTCAGGGTTTGGAGCTTGGGGTTTGGGATGGTTCGGCGGTGTAGGGGTTAAGGGTCGAGGTTTTGAGGTTTAAGGGGGTTGGGGTTTTAGTCAGCCAGGGTAAGGGTATGCGGCCTTTGAAGTTTTTTGATGCCAGCGGGAAGGCATATCATTTCAGCATCTCGGAGCGTGGACTTGAAGATGTGGTATGTTGGAGCTTTTCTGCATAGAGCAGACACAATGTAAACCCTAGAACCCGTGCCTGAAGGCCACCGACCTATCTTCAATCCATTGGGGCTCTGACAGACAAGTGCTGCTTGCAGGCAGCTTCTTTCAGTGGGAACAAACACATTTCCAGGGTTTCGGCGTAGACTACGCCAGCTATGTTTCTGACCCTCAACCCTAAACCCCACAACCCAAAGCTCTAAACCTTAAAGCCCTGAAGCCCTACACCCTAAACCCCTAAAACCGCAAACGATCCTGAAGACCAAGCGATGGTTTAGGTTGGGTACTCCCCCCCCTCAGTAACAGTTGGATAATAGCTATAATATGGTTATATATATACCCCTTAGTAGGACCCCTAATACAGACTGTTACTGGGTGGGGGCAGTACCCAAGGTTTAGGGTTTAGGATTTATAACGGGGCTCAGGGTTGAGGGCTTAAGGTTTCTCCTCCACATGACTTCTCATAATAGGTTCTGAGACAAACATATGTACAGCAAGGTTGGAAGTGACCAAGAGAATCTCCATCAGAACCCGAACGCGCAAGTGCTCAGATATGAGGGTGTTAGGCCCCCCCAAAACATCAAGACTATAGCGTCTATAGACCTTAAGCCCCATTATGCCGGTACTTGGGCGCTTCTTCCCTAACCCCTAAACCCTACACCCGTAACCTAAACCCTAGACCCTCAACCCTAAGGGAGGGAAAAGGATGGCCCCAAAGGCACCTTGAAGCCGAAGCTGCCAGTTTCCCCAAATAGGGGGATCCTCAATATAGACCCCAAAATACTATACTCCTTATTATGGGGACCCCCCAAAAAAGGTACCCCTAATTCTAGGAAACCCCCAGCTAGTCCAAGGCTTGGGCGTTTCAACTCCAGCTCGAAGGGGTCCTTATGGAGGAAGCCTCAGCGCAGCGCAGAGCTTGCCTTTGAATGGTAGGGCAGGGCCCTAAACCTCTAAACATTAAACCCCTAAACGGCCTTTGAATGGTAGGGAAAGAAGGAATGGGCTTAGGCTTGTAGAGTCTAAGTTTGCAGGTGTAGGGCCGAAAGGAATGGGATTAGGGAGCAAGACAAGACAATTCTGGGATGGGTGGGCCATTGGCTGTCTAAGGGAAGACAAGACTACTGGCGTGCCAGTGATGCTCACACGTCTGCCCATGAAGGTATCTGGTCTTGCCCTGTTCCTGTTCATCCATACAGCAACCCTCTGAATACATCTTAAAAACTTACCAGCCGTACCCATTAAGTTATGTGCGCAAGTTCCTTAAAATCGTACTTAAGGAACGTGAGCATAAGTGATATCGGCAAAACGGACTTTTGAATAGCTCCCCACCCCCAAACCCTAAACTGACACCCTGAACCATTCGCACCCAACTCTGGCTCCCGGCCAAGCACTTGTTTGAAGGGCGAGCCGCCAACGGGCGAGGGCGGTGGCAATGGCTGAGCAGAATTCTGATTTGCTAATCCGTACGCGGGCACAGGCAGTTCTGAGCAAGGCTAGGTGAGCTAGATTCAGAGGTACACGGGCGGCATGGAGGGATGAAGCACACAATTCAGCACATCTCCAACTTAAGTTAGTTGGATCTAAGTCATCTAAGTCAGACTTGACAAAAGTCTCAGGAATCTTGGCGCTGGGACAAGGCTGGGCACTAGCTAACCATTCTTGCCTTACCAAGCCTGAGATACATTGACCATTTCACAACGGCTTCCGGCTGCTTCCCTCAACTTACCTTTGGTGAGCAGGGAATGAAGGAATGCGCGAGACATGGGAAGTACTGTAATGAATAACCAAATGGGAAAGAAGATGCTTAACACAATGGAATCTAAAGCCATGTAAGCGTTACATAATGATTCTATTGGGATCTATGGGGGAATGGACAAGAAATCGCAAACTGATATGTTATTGAAGTTTTTTGAGGTCAACTATAATGGATCCTTTCCTTCATTTCTTGCTGACCCGAGGTCAGTCAACCCTAGAAGCTCAACCCCTCAACCACTCAACTACAGAACCTGC
This sequence comes from Symbiodinium pilosum, assembly GCA_905231905.1. Classification (NCBI taxonomy): domain Eukaryota; class Dinophyceae; order Suessiales; family Symbiodiniaceae; genus Symbiodinium; species Symbiodinium pilosum. The sequence goes on from CAJNIZ010018524.1 coordinate 88,103, forward strand.
TCTAAACCCTACACCCGATAAGCCCTAAACCCTAAGCCATGAACCGCAAGCCTTACCTTAAACCCCCAACCCTACATCCTATCCCCTAGGATTCTCCCTGAGAGCGAGGCCTTGAGGGACACTGACGGCAGCTCAGGGGCCTGCGTGGCTGCGGTTACTTGCCTGGGTTATATAGGGGTTATACAGGCTTATATAGGGGTTATATAGGGTTATATAGGGGTTATACAGGGTTATATAGGGGTTATATTGGGATAATGGAAAAGAAGATGGAAACTACTGTAATAGGTTATACTGGCTACCTTTGTATAAGGGGAAGACACATGCATATATGTATATGTATGTGTATATATATATACACACAAAGTATGCTTGTATCTGTACGTATACTTTGTACGTTTAGATACATGTTGCACATATGTACAGATAGGTACAGTGCCCCCGTGTCGGAGCTTGTAGGTAAATCGGCAAACAAACGAATGCCGAGCAAACAGTGCGATCTTTGGGGCGCAACGCTTTAGAACCTTTCACGGGCCTTGGGAAACTCTTCTGCTGCTGCGACCAGACTTACAGTATAACCTTTACAATGCGTGTTTTTGACTCAACTCTTGACGTCTTAAGCTTGGTATACAGGGGCTTCCATAGATGGGGGCCTCTTTTTGTTCGGCCTTATAATTGGCAATGTACTATACTGGGTCTACATGGGGGCCCCTTTCTTCCGAACATGCATCATCATGCTTAATTAATAATTGTAAGGAAGCCCCATCATTTACTATATACCCGTATTATGGTAACTTAATCTAAAGGACTCCAAAGTACAAGCGAAGTGCGTACAAAAACTCTGAATTTGGGCTTTTGCCTGCTTGGGAAATTGTTGAACACCCCCGCCTCCTGGCACGGAAATCCAAGGCTGAACCCCTACACTACACCTAAAAAAACAGGGAATCCAACCCTAAACCCTGAACCCTAAACCCTGCACCTCCGAATAACGCCTTAAAGATTAAAACAACCTTGTCCTCAACCCCTATAGCTAAACCTCGAACCACAGTCTGGGCTGCTGCCGAGGAACTTTAGCTAAGTCACCCTAGACTTTTATGGCGTACATCGCAAATAATGAGCTTTCCTACTTGTAGCATATTCTAAAAAAGTTCTTTGACAGCAGCCCAGCAATCAAGCTAGCTCCTGCCTTTGTCACTCCCAGGACTCATGTGTGGAAGGAATGGGTATAGGGTTTGGGGTTTAGGGTTCCCCAATACTACACAATATGAAGCCTTGAAGGGATGTCGAGTCCTAGGTTTAAGGTCCCCCAAAATTCAAAATCCTCAAGCAATCGACCAGCTAGGGCATACTACAAAACTCTAGCAGCATCCACGGGGATATTCTGAAACACAATAGGTTAGGAGGACCCCCACCCTGTAATAGTGGTATACTAGGAGTATAATAGGACCCTAAAGTAGTCCTAATTATCCCTTATAGTCGCTATTGCAGGGTGGGGGTCCACCTAACTATAGGATATCACCTTGATATAGCTTGGATTTTCCCCTAAGGTTATAAAGTAGCCCTTAGGCAATTCCCCATCACAGTAACAGTTACCGCAAATAGAAACAGGAGAAATAATATCCCCTTACTAATGAAGACCCCTGATTAATAACGCCCCTCCTTTTAAGGGCCTTAATATTAGGATCCCTGTTCTAATCCCTATTAAGGGAGGGGGTTATTCATCACAGCCCCTTTAAGGATGAGTACAGTGGGGTGGAAGAAGCCCTTGTAGCCTGGCTCTAACAATATACAGCACGAGCCTAGCTGATTACCAACATCACTTTGAAGTCTATTTTGAAGTACCGCATACCATGATCATACAGAAATATGGGACCTGAAAATGTGTAACTAATCCGGCTTTTACATTAACCCCGCTTTGGCGACCACCCTAAACCCTAAACCCTACACACCAAACCCCTAAACCCTAAGCCCCTAAACCCCTAAGCCCCTAAACCTTAAAGCCCTAAACACTTTAGGCCTTGTGCAGACCCGAGGACTCGATGAGCGAGGTTGAGACTGCCGGTGAAACCATGAGCG
>CAJNIZ010018535.1:0-22514 GCA_905231905.1 Symbiodinium pilosum
ATCACTCTGAAAGGGCACAAACAATGATTGTCGTCCACAATAACCTCCTGTACGCAACCAAAAATACAAACACAAAAATCAGCGAGAAATCCGCAGTGCAAGTAGTCAGCCCTAACTAATCGTAGAGTCCTTACTAATTTAGCTGGGGAAACCGCAGCCCCTTGTTAAAAGACTTGAGCTTTCTTCTGCAAAGTCCAGAGTCAAGGCATCAGCTATGAATCCTAACCCTAAACCCTAAATCAGAAACCCTAAACCCTAAACCCCTAAACCCTAAAACCGGAATCTTAACTTGACCTCGACTCCCAACAAATCTGCCCTTCATGTGAGCCATAGTCTAGCCTGCTAGTGTTTTGTTCATAATTCCTATAGTAGCCCCCTATATAATCCACTATATAGCCTCCTGGGAGGTGCGGGGAGGGGGGGGAAGGAAGGAGGCGGGGAGGGAGGAAGAAGAGGCAAGCCCCCAATTAATATTTTTCGGACCTTCTCCCGACCACGCCGGACCTCAAAATCAAATGAAATATATTTATTTGATTTTTTAATCCCTTCGAGATCTGAGAAGAAATCTTTATGCAAAGAACCTAAGAATTTCTCGTCCATCCGCTCATACGATGAAATATCTGCAGTAATTTCATCCTTAATTATATAGATATATTACGAATCTATAATATATTCATATCAGAATTTATATATCTAATCATTAAAGATTAGAATTGATCCGTTGCCTATAGCAGCGGAAAATATTTATTTGAGAATATCTATAACGAGAACTCCGATGAATAAATGTCATGCAAACTCGCACGTGCAGCTGCATGAATTATCAATATATAAGACCGAATTTGATATATAGATTCTGAAAGATTTTAGATCTCCGCCCCGAATCAACACCTTCCCCCGAGCCACCGCGCAGACAACCAAAGAGAGAGAAATGATTTGAAATCTTGGAAGATTTTGGATCGCGCAGTCCCCGCATACAGCCCGATCTTTCCACCTCACTTATCTCTTGAAGCTATCTGCACGGCTCGGGAGAGCGCATAAATCCCCGTGGACAGATACGGTCGATCCTATAAATTCTGAAAAATTTAGGCTCTTCGTCCCGGGTCTGCGCGTTCCAACGAATAGCCGCGCTCCCAACCAAAGAGAGATAAATCCCACGGATCATACAAGAAATTCGCACATGAAGCCCGATGAACAATCAAGATACAAGGCCGCACGTGATCAAAAACGGCCAACCTAATAGATTCTGAAAGATTTTGGATCTCCGCCCCGGGTCGGCCTCGAACCGCCGCGCAATTAGCCAAAGAGGGAGAGATGATTCGAAATATCGAGAGATTTTGGGAGGCACGACCCCCCGCATCCAGCCCCGGGGAGCGCATCAATCTCCGAGCGCAGAAGCGACCAATTTATAGATTCTGAACGAGTTTGATTCTCCATCCCGGGTCTATGCGTTCCGCCGAGCAGTCGCGCAGACAGCCAAATGAGAGATAAATCACGCGGAAAATCGTTCTGGAAATAAGGGTCATGCGACCAAAACTCTCCGAGATTTTTGGTCGCGCTGCCGGCACCAAAAATCTCGAAGATTTTAGAGCCCCTAGCTTTTCTGAAGGGCTCTAAAATCTCCGAGATTTTAGAGCCCCTAGGGAGCCCGCAAGAAACGTTTTAGAGATGAGCCGGAAAAGCTAGGCCGCGCGCGCGAATGAAATAGTCGCAAATAGCCGCGCCGTAATATTGAGGTATATATTTAATAGACGAAATCGTATATTCATTATACGAACAAATATGAAATCTTCGGATCGTAATGATTGGATTTCTATTTATATATTCATCTGACCCTCTTATGAGCCGAATTTTCTTGAAATAATTTCTGATTTTCGACATGATTCTTATATAAATCTGGAAGTCCTTGAAAAATTAGAATTGGTCCGTTGCCTATAGCAACGGAAAATGAGAAAATCCTATGATCAAATAAGATATAGTCTCGCCCATCTTCCTCGATGAGTTATCAAGGTTCTAAGAGCGCACGTGTTATATAGATTCTGAAAGATTTTAGATCTCCGTCCCGGATCTTCACATTCCGGCGAGCCGCCAATAGAGAGAAATAATTCGAAATCTTGGGAGCTTTTTGATCACGCAGTGCTTTAACCGTGCGGCCCCCGCATGCAGCCCAGATTTTTCCCCTCATTTCTCTTGGGCTATCTGCACGGCGGATCGGGGAGCGCATAAATCCCCGTGGACAGACGCGATCAACCTGCAAATTCTAAAAAAATTGAATTCTCCGTCCCGGGTCTACGCGCTCCTCCGGATAACCGCAGCGACATTCAAAGAGAGATAAATCATGCAGATTTCAAATCGCACGTGAATTGTCTAATCAGAAAAATAGATCAAATTAATAGATTCTGGAGCGGCGGCTCGGGGGAGCGCATAAATCTCCGTGAACAGATACGACCACCCTATAAGTTCTGAAAGATTTTGGCTCTCCGTCCCGGGTCTACGCGCTCCTCCGAATAGCCTAGACGATAATCAAAGAAAGATAAATCACGCGGATCATATAAGATCGCACGTGCATCTCGACGAATATGTAAGAACCCCATATGACCAATCTCGGGAGATTTCGGGTCGCGCGGCCCCCCGCATCCAGCCCGGTCTTTCCGCCGTACGTATCTTTCTTGGGCTATCTGCGCAGCGGCTCGGGGGAGCACATATATCCCCGTAACCAGATACGGCCAAGCTTTAAATTCTGCAGGCAATCAATTAAGTCATCCCTATATCATCTCTTTCACCTTCCCTTCCTTAGAAACGCAGCAAAACGAAAATAATCTCTAAGTCATCCTTTTGCCAACTTCCCCAGTGAACGCAGCCGACAGGGAAGATTAAGATATCCATATTTCGAGTAGATTTGCAGCACTTCCCCAGTGAACGCAGCGGACAGAAATAGTTACCGAATCTAGAAGTGTGGCACTTCCTAAGTGAACGCAGCCAACCCAGCAAGACGGGGAATGGGGCGGGACGTTTATATAATCGGCCAGATGATCAACTCCAATAATCGCAGGGGGCTTGCAAACCGCAGAGATCTACCGGCAGCAACAACAGGCCATATTTACATATATTCGAAGGGAAATTTTCGGGGTATGATAGGCCATTTATCGATATCCTTATCGATACCTTTTCGATCTCCTGATTTTCGATTTGCAACCCAATGATATTCCTTACAACCGCGTAATATACGTTATCTCATGACAGACGAGCACACGTATCCCTGCGATTACTTCAAACAATGCTTCCTAATTACCATGACCAGCCGCTTATAAAAAGAATTCTAAAATCCAAGTAAGACCCGCAACTTCTTCCCAGAAATATATGAATCCTGCTTCTGGGAATGCTAACTATCTACAATCCTTATATGTCCCTCTATTTTCATCAAATCAATATTTCTTATTTGCCATGGCTACATACTTCTAGAAATAATTCTGAAATCTAAGTATGCCCCGCAATTCCTGCAAAGAAATATATGCCCTTCTGCCCAATAAGACGCATGAGACTATAGCTAAATATAACAAATACTAGAAATATTAATGAAATACATATTAAATATATGAGCTTAAATCCAGCCTCAAATACAGAAAAGAAACGATCTCCTAAAATCTTTCCCCCCAATCATTTGAAATAGCCAAGAAAAAAAGATGATTTAAGCAAATCCCTAGAAAAAATTTTGATTTCCCGTCTCGGGTCTATGCTCTCCGTCGTGCAGCCGCACAGAGCGGTCAACAGCAAGGACAAGAACGTGCCCTCAACTCCCCTGAACTTGAACTCCAAGAGGGCAATAGGCAGCAATAGCAACCGGCAATCGAAGCGTTTTTTTTTGTTTATGCCCTATGCCCTAAGCCCTAGTCCTTAAAGCCTAATAGTCATATAGAATTCATATAATCATATGTTTGCAATTTGCATATCCCAGCCAGCCTGAACGTATTCACTCATCGTCTTGAAGTAATAAATATCAAACAATTTTTGGTCTCTATGAGCTACCAACCCTCCTGAATCCTAATTCCCAAATTGCCTAATCCCTGCAGACTTGAGCCCCAATACCAACTGCAGGAGATCGACCAGGCCCTCTGGTCTCTAACCTTGCCGCGGCCAGTGAAGCGGATGCAGCAAGGCCCAGGATATCGCATGCAATAAGTTCTCTTGAAGAGCGCATCAGGAAGCGCGCAAAGCTCAAATATGCTCAGAAGGAGCATTCCTAGGCATAAGACTGGCCCGCTTCCACGAAGGAAAAAGAGAGCCAACCAACGAGAGAGATGATTTGATTGCAAACATCTCTAGTTAACGTGGAATTCCGCTCCGGGGCGAGAGCCTCTAACTTTATTGAAGAATTCTAAAATCTCCGAAATCCCGTAGGAGGCGTTTTAGAGCTGAGCCAGAAAGGCTAGACCATACGTAATTAAAATAGGCGTAAATAGTTGCGCCGTAATATTAACTTATAAATAGTTCCAAAAAAAAAATGAAAATTCCAATAATTGATCTATTCATCCTATAAATATTTAGTATGAATCAATCGAAGATATAAAGGAGAGAGATATTACCATAATAATAAATATTACCTCAATTTCGTAAATCTATTATTTAAAATCCTCCAAAAATAGAAAATAATCGCTTCTATACGCCCATTCGGAATGAGATCCTTTTACAATCAATTTGAAATATATTTAGCAGTTGGGTTTGGGATATTTATTCGTTATTGAGTTATCTCATCCAAATAATCCCTTCATGCCTCTATAATATTCTCATATATTCCCCGACCTTTTTATGGGTGATATTTCTTATCAATACGAAATAATACGAAAGGATTAATGAGCAGGCAGGCATATTTCTAGTATATATGGGTCCCCAGCCTCTGTTTTCAAGATTTCCTGGGCGCGTAGATCAACCAACTTCCTCGGAAAGTTGAGTGAAAATTGGCTGGTTGATGCTAGCGGACCAGCTGGCCAGCGAAAATGACGTAAAGATTACTCCCAGGGAGCCCCCCAATACCCCTTAATTGAGGAATACAGCGTAAATCATATAAGGGATCCCAGTACCATTTAGGGTATATTCCTGAATTAAACGATATTGGGCTCTTTGGGTTAGCTACTTCCTCTGAGGCGCTATGCCACGTTACGACGCTCGACAGGTCTTAACACATACGTGCGAGGGTATTTTGCGTAGAACAAGGTAAGAGGCAGCTATTGACAAATGCATATCTGCCTCCTGACAGAGGGAACCAGTTGTGATAAGAAATCACGCAATGTTACAAACTTACGATGTCCACAATTTGCTCCTGCCTTCAAGCCCTAGCTACACTCTATACAAATACCTGCCTGCACACCATATAACATGCGCAGAACAATGGACGGAAAACAGCACTGACAGGCCGCAGTGCCACGTTGGGCAGCAAAGCCAATCAAGCGCTCACCACGGAATGTCCTGCAGTCAGCGGAAATGCCCTAGACTTAAACCCCAATGCTCAAACCCTAAACCCTAAACCTCTTCAACCCTGCCCTAAACCCTAAACCCCTGTAAACCCTAAACCCGTAAACCTTAAATCCCCTAAACCTAAAGTCTGCACTCCCAAGCTCATCGGGGTTGCACTGTGGACGCCCAAATTATGTTTGAATAGGGTTTAGGGTTTAGGGCCCCTTGCAAAATGAGGAGAACAAATTCTCACCTAATTAGGGTTTAGCCTTTATGCAGGGACTAACGACGGCGGTCTTGATCAGGAGTCTACAGTAAACCCCAACCCTTGTCCTCGCGAGACCAAATATTCACAAAGCGGCCGTTGTCGGAGGTGCCGTATTCGTTGATCCTAAGATTGGAGTTTCCAAACAGTAGGGGCCAGCTTCCCGGGAATCCCCACAACAAGGATTATGGGATGCCGGCCATTTTTAGGAACCTTCAGATGCCTTGAGGCCCAAGGCAAAGTCTTCAGGATTCGGATCCTTCTTCCCGTCCTACCGGGGGTTAGTAGGGGCTAAGGGAATATACCTTCTTCCCGTCCTACCGGGGGTTAGTAGGGGCTAAGGGAATACATTACATGGGGGTTCGTCTATGGGGATTAAATCTCCTTAGTCCCTACTAACCCTAAATAAGCCCTATACACTAAAATCTATGGGGATTCTTAGTGATTATACTGTATGTCCATAGTCTCTATCAACCACAAGAACGTCGTAAAAAAGGACAGGGAGGGAGGGAAGCGGACGGAGCAACTGGGGTTTGAATGTAGGACGAGCTCAGCGATTAAAAGTTTAAAGGGCTTAGAAATGTTTAGAAGTTAAGGGTTTAGGGTTTAGGGATAGAGGGATTTTGTTTCGGGCTTAAGGTTTAGTAGTTCAAGGTTTAGGGTTAGGGTTTAGTATGGGGTTCAGGGCTTGAAGAAGGGAGGATTAAGCCGATGTGTGACTGCGGCGTCTCATGCAGACCCTTGTAAAACGGCACTGGGTTTTTGTTGGTGGAACAACGCCTGCAATGCCAAATGGTTGCATCCAGAAGTAACCCCACATCATACAACCAAAAAACTCTAATTCAAAAACACTCCTCGAACTGGCCCAGAAGCAATTCGAGCATTCGAGAGGCAGTCTCCTGCGGACGCGTTTACGGCAATAAATTTTCGTGGCTCAAGGACTCAGAGGTTTGAAGCTCAAGCCTCCAAGGTTTAAGGGATCCTCTGGCATTGCAGCCACATCTCAAAACTAGACTACACCCTAAGCCCTAAAACCCCGGAACCCGCAAACCCCTAAACCCTTAAACCCCAAACCCCTACACCACGTCAACTTTGTATTTCAACTGGTCCCAATCGGCTGACAGAGGCCTACAACTACAACTCCTGAGCCCCATCATGTTTGGAGTGTAGGGTTTGGGGATTAGGGTTTAGGGTTCAGGGATTAGGCTTTAGGGTCACCACGCATCCGCTGGGACTCCGGCTGGAGGTTATGTATTCGCTTAAGGATGGGTGGGTCAAGGTCTGACACAAAAAGCCACGCGGGAGTTTCTGAGAAGAGGGAGACCTCTTATATCCCCAAATATTCTAATCCTTGTGATAAGAACACCCAAAGACCTGTATAGTTCGATTTTTGGAAACTCTCTATCCTGCGGCGACCGAAGCTCCGGATAGGGGTTCCCTTTCAGGTAGGGCTTCGCGAGGGCGGTGTCCACCATCTGAGGATACAACCTTAGGGATGTATCGATTCAGAGTTTCGGGTTTATAGGGTTCTACAACCTTGAGGACTTGAGGATTTTCAGGCTCAGGGTCTATATGGTTCCTACACCATAAACTATGGGATGCGAGGAGCTGGGGTCCCTGGACCGTACAAATGTGTAAGCTTCATAGCAGTTAGACTCAAAATTGTGTTTCGTGTCCACCCAACCAATCAGCCGTTCAAGGGTTCGTGATTACGGTTTTAAAAGAAATTCGTGTATCAAGAACTCAGGATGCTGACAGGGCTCCATTCGACAAAAACTAAAACCTGTTCTCTGCACTCTGAAGTCTCTACTTTGTTCCCTTGCATACTTTGCCAAAAGGGGGATTTGCTTTTCCCCTCAGCGCTCGAAAGCGCACGCCACGCCAGGCAGGGTTTGTCTGGTTTAGGGCTTCTTTTTGAATACAACTTGGGACCCGAAACCCCACGAAAATGGGTCAAAGCACAGGGGTTGTTGGACTTTTGGTAGTGTATATCATGAAGAAGGCTGGTTTCCACTGTAAACAACAAGCTGATACTGCCATAATTACATCCCAACCACCTTCATACCCATCAGTTCGAACCCTCAACCCTAAACTGCAAAAGGCCCGACCTCCATATGAGCCACTGTCTAAACTCCTGGTATCCCCCTTAATAACCACTACAGTAGTCCCTTATATAATCCCCTATATATCCCCCTTTAAGGAGTTTAGACTATAGCTCATATCAGCTTACGTTGAACTGCCTTGAGCCCACACAATCTACCCTCGCGGAGGACCATGGTTGCCGAGTTCCCTGGAACCGAAACATGTTAAGCTTTCGGTTATTCGAAGGGATACAGGGTAATTCCCAAAATGTGGAGAACCCAATATAGGCCCCAAAATACTTTAGTCCTCATTATGGGGAACCCTGAAAGGTACCCCTAATTTTTGGAAACCACCCATGTAGTGTGAAGGGTTTAAAGCGCGTCCTTGTCCTTTGGATGCGCCGGCGTGTTTGCATGGGGCACCGAAGTATATAGGGATTATATTATAGGGATATTATGGGGTTATTTAGGGGATATATTGAGGTTATATTGGGAAAATGGGAAAGAACATGGAAAGACTACAGAAACGTGCCCTGAAAGGTTAAATGTTACCCTCTCAGCTACTTAGAGACTTACTGAGGATTTTGGACCGCAGCCGTCATGGGGTGCTGGGCTTTGGGCGCACAGTTAGCGCTAAACCCTACACCCCAAACTCTAAACCCTAACCCCTAAAACCTTAAACCCCATGAGGTCTAGGGTTTGAAGTCGAGTATTTAAGGGTAGAGGTTGCAGGCCCGCAAAACTCTCAATGCACAGGTCCCCTTTTAATGCAATGAGGCGAATTAGATTATTGACCCAAAGGGCCACCCAGTTTTAGAGGTTTGGGTGCTTTTGAGCTTGTGTAGGGTCTAGAACTACTAGGGCTTGGGCTTTGCGACTTAGGGTTTGGGATTAGGGCTTAGGCGGCCTAGGCCGCATCAGTGTTGGGAATAAAAAGCAGTTGTATACCCACAGCTGTTTCCATTCTCACCGTTTAATCTAGGGTAGGTTTGGTGGCCCTATAGAAATTCATTTTCTATGGCATTACAGGGATTTTATCGGAATTTCTGGCAACAAACATTGAATGAAGATCATTTCTAATCTACCCCTGGCTCTGGGAACTCGCCACACACAAGACAAATTAATATGCTTGAGGCTTTCGTACCCTAAAATGTAACACCTTATAACCTGAAATCCCGAGTCCAACCTGCTGCTGATACTGAGGCACGTCAAGGCAACCACGTTGTGACGGGAGCCCTCGATGGACAGGTTCTTCATGAAAGCCTTGCAACAGAGGGTTTGTTTAGGGTTCAATTGTACTGGTGGTTAGTAGGGAAGAGGGGAGGAGAATCCCGGTATACTCCCTATAAAACATATTCCCTTGTTCCGTATGAGCCAGCCTGGGGGCCTTAAACCCTCAACACTATAATATACCCCTCATAGCCTGCTAACAACCAGTAAGTAATTGTATAGAGGCCAGCGAGGCTGCTGCGAAAGCAGCGTTCCGATTTCTAGCGCCATGTCTGAGGGATACACGTGGGTAGTTCCAAAAAACAGGGTTAAGGGTTTAGGGTTCAGGTTTTAGGGTTAAGGGTTTAGGATTTAGGGTTTAAGGTTTAGGGTTCAAGGCAGGTGGGTAATTCTCAAAATTAAGGCCCCATCTCAGTACCCCTAGCTGCCAAGCGTTGTAATAAAATCCATAACCAAAAGGGACCATAATGTTGAGATAAACCCATGTAGAATGAGGGCTCCTAGCTGCTGCTAGCTTCAGCCCAAGTATAAGGTACCCTCACGCAGACTATCACGGAATCCCCAAAAGAGCCCTGACGCGACGTGCAATACTTCTAAAAGGCAGGCATGTTTGGGTTCTGAAATTTCCTCCTACGTGCTCCCTTTGCAATCCTCGAAGATCCCTAAACCCAGGCCCCCCGCCTCTGAGAAACGCCCTTCTGAGATTTCATCTTAATTCGGGGGCGGGTCAACCATTTGAATGTTTTTTGCTTGGATGGATTGGTTCTGGGGTTCGGGTGGGTCTTTGAATTAGGTTTTCGCTACCCTTAGGGTTCCCTTCAGGGAGCTATGGGGATATGTAGGGCTTTGTAGAGTTTGTACCGTTTCGGTTTAGGGTTGGGCGCTCAGAGGCTGTCCCTAAACCCTAAACCGGGTATATGTTTAACTTGACACTGTTGGGCTCAGCAGAAACGTCTTCCCTGGAGGCTCAAGACAAATTGAAGCATGCCCCGAAAGCCTATGCCCTAAACCCTAGCTTGGGGGGCTCAATGCTCAGACTTGCAAGGGCATACTTGGTCCCGGTTGAGGAGGCGAGGTTAGGTTACCAGCATATGGTTACCTTTTTCGTACTCCATCTACATATATCTACATCGAGATCTGTATGTATATATATATATGTATATCCATATGCTGGTCACTTAATGTACGTTCCTGAACAGCAACCCATGACAGGCCGCGCGGCAGAAATACCCGCTCTTCTTGCCTGCACCTTGATCTAGCCGCAAGTAGCCAAAGAAGCTCTAGTATACCATAATATACTACCGTCTGCTATAATACACTACAACATACTATAATATGGTATACTATAACATACTATAACACACTACAATATACTATAATATACCATATCTACACAAAGGACTCTCACATTGCTCAAGTACTTCTTGTAGCAGCTTAGCTCCACTGAGCCAAGTCCAGGAAACTCCTGTCCCTTCCAAATGAATAGCGTTTTTTTTTGGTGGTTAAATCCAGAAAGATTATATTCCTTATATAAAATACTATACCCCAAAAGGAGGATAGAATGTTACTTTATATTGGGTACCATAGTATCCCCAAATAAAATACTACTCAAATCAATTTTGGAAGGTGAACGAAGACTGTGCGGCCCCCAGAGCCTAAACCCAAAACCCTCCTTCCACGCCCCCAAGCCCTAAATCCAACATCCTATATAAACTTTCCTCCCACGCCCCCAAACCCCATAGCCTCAAGCCCCCAAGACTCTAAGCAACCCTACACCCTAAACCCTAATCCCTAAACCCTAATCCCCAAGCGCAGTAAGCGCCCCGACGTTCAAGCCAGTCTTGGAGACGCGATAGGAGTACCAGCCCCCAGCCTGCATAGCTGTGGGTATTTCTTTTCCTTTAGGTTCTGGGATTTAGGGTTAGGATTTAGGATTTAGGGTTTAGGATTTAGGATGTAGGGTTTAGGACTTAGGGTTTAGGATGTAGGGTCTTTAGGATTTAGGTTTAGGACTTAGGGTTTAGGGCTTTGGGTTTAGGGTTTGGGTTTAGGGAATGGAAAAGACAATGGAAGCTACCGTAATGGGTTATATAGGGACTACGATACGGATTCATTCCTTCATTCCTAGCTATCCCAAAAATAAGCTTTTTGGGGGGTTGTAGATATAAGCTGTACTTACAGGGGGTTAGTAGGATGTATGAGAATATCTTACATTTAGTTTAGATAGGGAATATGTGCCCTCATTCCCTACTAAGCCCCAGTAAGGTTAGGGTTGGCAGGGTTTTGGGGCTTACTGCTTACTGGTGTTACATTCTGCTCCTCACTTTCTGTCGGAAGAATGCCGGTTCATACTTGGAGTCACGGTCATCTCAACTCACAACGCACACGAAGGCCTGCACATGAGTATGCAAGCTATAGTCTACACTCCTAGTATCCCCCTTAATAACCCCCATAGTAGTCCCCTATATACTCCCCTATATAACCTCCCTTTAAGGAGTTTAGACTGGAGCTCATGTAAGAGTAGGTCTGGGGAGAGCTGAATGTAGGTTTCATCATGAATGTAGACACATGCATGCGTAGAAGCAGTGCTTCACACAATGTAGGGCCTGAAGGAACCTTTGGGGGAATCTGCTTACATCCTCCCGGGGTCTGAAAATAGCTGCTGATGTGACCTCTGGCACTGCCCGCGTGGACGGTGCATATACATACTCATTCATATTCCTGGAAACTCCGAATAGAGCCACCCCAAGAACGACTAACATAGAAGCCGAAGCCCACATGATTACCAATACGATGGTGATCCCTTTGTAGAATTCCGACAAGTGGTATTGGTGACTACTAGCGCCCCCGTATTGACCCGACCTGCCCTATGTTGGCACTATGACGCCCAGTCCTAGACCCTAAACCCCAAATCCGAAACCTTGCAGCCTAAACCAAAACACTTCAACCCTTAACCCCAAGCCATAAAACTTCAACCCAAAACCTAAACCCTGAACCTTCAACCCTAACCCCTAAAATGGGTCGAAGCTGACGGCCATTCACAGTGATGACGCTCTTTGTGGTTATAGCTTATTACACTTACTTGGGGCTTGGGGACGAAATCTGGATCTCAAAGTTTTCCAACACGTCAAAACGTAGAGATATTAGGAAAAGGAAAAGTTGAGTACTGGGACCGCAACAGTGTATGAGTCTATCTCGTCTTGAGGGTAGTTAGTTTAGGGTTTAGGGTATAGTACCCCAACAATGGAGAATCAGATGGAAAATAACATGGAAAATGAAATGGAAACTGGGGGTATGTAGAGGTTACCTTTTGTCTTAACAAGGATTTAGGGTATAGTACCCCAACAATGGAGAATCAAATGGAAACAGGGTAGTCAGTGTTCAGTGGCATTTTCCTAAATGTGGCTCCTCCCGGACCTCGGAGCTCTCAATTTCCAATCCCACATCCATCGGCCTCTGAACCTAAAGCCCTAAACCCTTATTCAACCCTAAACCCCAAACCCTAAACCCTTATTCAACCCAAAACCCCAAGCCCTAAGCCCTTATTCAACCCTAAACCCCAAACCCTGAATTCTAGACTTTGAACTCTAGACCCTGAAGGTCCTCAGCATCCGATCCTCAGGCTACTTTCCAAAGCCTCTCTAGTTCGTAGATCTCTCCTTGGGACCCCAAATTCGGGAAGCAATGCGCAGACTCACCTTGCATCCTTGCATTACGAACGCTACTATAGTACACACGGTTTAGGGTTTGGGGTTTAGGATTTATACCGCCGTGGATCGTGTGCCACTCAGCTAAGAAACGCCTCCCAAACCCGAATTCCTGTATGCGGGTGACGTTTTCAAAGCTGCGCGCCTGGTTGGTGCCAACTGAGCCAACACCGGCGCCTAAAGCCACCACCTGATCATCTCAGGCATACCCAACGGCTGTTATGCAGTTTTTGATAGTCTGCTATGTTTTTTTGATGTTCCGGGTAAGGGAGAAAAAGATAGTGCACAAAAGCGAACGACATAGGGAAGCAGTATTTTTTAGCCTCTTTTTAAACGATACCTTTCTTGTATCATTATGATTTGTCTGGTACGACCCAGTGCTTCCCCGAACCGGAACCTTGTTTACTCCTCAAACGTATGAAGCATCAAGCTAGGGCTTCGACTTTTGACTCAACACCCATCAACCCAGAAGGCGTAGAAGCACCCTGGGTCGGCCCAGCGCCGGGGCACAAGCATGGTTTCCTGCAACTTGGACGCTCGCGTCGGAGTAAGCAGTTATGGCAGGTCCCGCACCGCCCCATCAGTTTCTTCTTTTTGGCATTTTGGCATAGGAGGTCTTTGCTCTCTTTCTCTTGCCAAGGGCCTCGCTTTATTTGAGGGAGAATGCCCTCAGTTGGCTTCGAAAAAAGTCTTCCCGGCACACCTGCCCTTGGGTGATACTGATTTTGCAGGTTTTGATGCTTGTTTTCTAAACTGTGACCTCTGCTTTAGGTCAAAAGGTCCGTTAGCTTCAGGTTTAAGTGCAGACTTTGTTTGTTGAAAGAACCCTAAAATTGAAAGTCAAAACCTCTCTCTTAAGCTTCAGGGTTTAGGGTTTAAGGTGGAAGCTTCAGGGTTTGGGGTTTAAAGCTTCCTGCACGATGTAAAGTCGGGCCGACCTTGCTGGGCTCCTCCTTGGCAGCAGCTCGCAGCTTTGGGTAGAGGGCCTGCACAGGTGAAAGGGCCACTTTCTAAGGACAATCATCTTTCTGCAGTCCCTTTTTCCTACCTTTTGATTTTTGGGGAGTGTTCTTGGTAGCACTTCCATGATCATCCTTCCCGGGTGTAGGGTTTATTGCCACTCCGAAAGTCGTAACGGAGATAATTAGTGCTTCTTGTTTAGGGTTTAGTGTGGTAAGGGCTCTGCGACTCCTTCCGCTACATGTGGCGGGTTAGGGTATAGGGTTTAGGATTTAGTCCCTAATAACCGACATTGACCTTTCCACATTCCCCCAGTAGCTGCCCCGGGAAATTTCGGAAGTTCCTCAAGCTAGGAGAGACACTGAAGTGAAATTTACACCATTTTATAACTCTGAACGTCTTCCAGAGCTACATGAGCATCATCAGAAAACGAGGAAATATCATACCTCTGTAAACCCAATACAAGTCCAGCATAACATGCCTCAAACGCCCCCAAGTCCTGAACCCCCCAAGCCTGCACAAAATCAAAGGATCGTCCCAACCACCCACGGAAAATGAAAGGAGCGAACTATGGTTTAGGGTTTGAGGTGAAGGGAAGCAAACTCTAGAATTTAGCGAAACCTGATATGTTGCACCAAAACGTCCGGAAACCCTATGCCCCAAATCAAAACCTTGACACCATCCGAATCAAGATGCAAGTCCAACCCAGTCGCCCGACATGTGGGGGGAATAGTATCCCCCTTAATAACACCCATAGTAGTCCCCTATGTAATCCCACATATAACCCCCTTGAAGGAGTTTACACTATGGCTCATATAGGGTTTATGGTTTAGGGCATTTCTGGGCGCCCGAAATATTGGGAGCCATAATGGTATTTTGGACCCAAGTCCCAGACAGGGACCAGAATTTTGCTAACTCTTATGTCTGGTTTAGGGTTTTGGGTTTGGGGTTTAGGGGTATAATCAGAAAATCCCCCAAACAATAAGCTCTAAAGAACAGCCTACTAGGATGCAGTCTCAGTTTCAGTTTTGTCAGCAGATGTCTGCCTTCGTCAGGAGTGCTGGGCCCATGACATTCGTCGCCAAAACCTGAGGTTTAAGGGTTAGGGTTTAAGGTCTAGGGTTCGTGTTTAGTGCTTGTGAAACCAAACCAGAAAGCCTAAACCCTAAACCGAGTGGATCTATGAGATATACAGGGATTGCCAAGATTAAGGTATATGTAGCGTTCTGAAATGATTATTGTTTAGCGTCTAGGGTCCGTCTGCACTAATGCGGAATCTGATTGATGCTGCTCTTGTCAAAACACAGCAACTTGTCTTCATACGGTTGATACCAAATGTGCTGCCTGGCTTTTCAGTATACTAGAGCACAAATGATTCCCCAGGTATAAGGTACCTAGGATCATGCAGGGTTTTGCCCTAAATGGACCGTAAACCCACAACCTCAACACTATACTACTTGGAGGTCCAAGGCTACGTATACTTCTGCTCATGATTAAAAAATGCCCAAACCCTTATCCTGGTAATCTTACACCAACAAATCTGCACAATGCGCCATGCTGCGGCGGTGAACGCAGCCTGATCCAGTCTCCTCGGCTGCATACATCCGCAAGACTTAACACTTGAACGCAAGCCAGATCCTTGTATGAATATATGCACACATATACCGACACACGCACGCACCTGCAGTATATATGTATATAGACACATGCATTGGAGCAGACCCTCTTGAGTTGTCCAGAGCAACTACTGAAGAAGGAGAGAAACTGCCACAGTTTGCCATAGCTCGTGATCGAGGAATGAGACTCTTAGCCATCACTAGTCTTAGGATTATATTGGGGTTATATGGGGATAATGGAAAAGAAAATGGAAACTACTACAATGGGGTTATACGCGTTTTGGGTTTAGGGTCTCTGAGGCACACCCATGTGTCGTGGTCAAGCATGCAGGCTCATGTTAAATTTGCTGGAGATGCGCCATTCAACTAGAAATCTCTTTGCTCAGACCTGTCTGCAGGACCTGGCACACAGTTCTTGGGCGTGACTGCCCCCTAAACCCTAAACCCTACGAAGCCAGTAATTCGACACATTAAGACGAAGGTCGTGATGGAGTTCTCCCCTCGACCGTTGGGATGCATGATGCCGGCCTGAGACAAATGGCAGTTTCCCTAAATAGGGGTGACACCCCCAAAAAGGTACCTGGGAAATCCCCAAATATTCAGGGAGTCTCAACCATAGAGATGAGTCGAGTATTGTTTTTTTGAACCTAGTAAGATAATATTCCTTATGTAAAATACTATACCCCAAAAGGAGGATATAATCTTACTCTATATTGGGTTCCATACTAACCCCCAATAAATTACTACTCAGTTGGGTCTTGTCCCTGCCCATTAACAGTCTATGGTAAGGGTCATTTTAAGGGCTCCATGTACTCATGTAAATATTGTCCAACTGTTTCTGAGTGGGGGCAGTATCCAAAAGATGAGGCTATAGGTTTGGTGTAGAATTTTGAACTCAGATTAGGTGCATTTATGGGAAGCTACCAAATAGACGGCCAAAGGAATATCTTCAGCCTTCCACTCGCAGACACGTCTTGGGATCAGGCATAGTAGTTGAAAGCCCAGGTGACTTAGTAACTGCTTGTAACTGGGTTCCCTTCTGTTCCTTTAAGGTTTAGGGTTTAGGGTTTTTTGGGTTTAGGGTTTAGGGTGGTTTATAGGGCGCTAGGGTTTAGGGATTAGGGTTTGGGTTTCATGGGCAGACCCTAGTGGACTTCTGCCTTGTAAGAAAAAACTAGTGACAGAGAAGATGAGAGACTTAAGGGGAAGGGTCATGGGGACTTAGTAAGTAGGTTAAAAACCCCTATAGCCCATATAATAACCCTACTTATCTGCATTATTAACCTACTTACTAAATCCCCCTGACCCTCCAAGTAAGTACTTCAAGTCCTGTAGGAACAATCCCGCGTGACCTCAATTTACTAAGTACCAGTATTCCCGAGGCATAAGGTGCTCAGGGCATGCAGAATTTTCGTATCCACTCTAGAATGCAAATCCTCAAAACTCTGATCCCTAAACGCTCCCTAGATCCTGCGGCTCTAAACTCTGAACACTGAATCCTAAATCCTGAAGCCCGTAAACCCCAAACGGCTGGGCCCCGAAATCCCCAAACCCAATCTCAAGACTGAACCCCTACATGAAGCATGGATAGTGTTCATAGGACTTTGGGGTATATTCACACTGGCTGTGATTCAAGTTTGGATATATTGTGCTGCAACTACATTGTTGAGATTTTTACCGAATCCTTCAGCCCCTCGACTCCAGTGGCCCGCACAGGAAGCCAGGTAATGAGTTAGGTAGTGTTTGGGATTTAGGGCTTCGTGTGGTATACTGCGAAACAATACGAAACATTACGTGTTTAGCCAAACAATTCTTTGTTCCAGCCAAATGTTGTAGATAAGGGTCCCTAGCTAGGAATTGGTTTTGGGAACTACCATTTTATGTCTTACTGTTTGGCTACCCAGGCAGCGCGATCTACAAGAGCAGTTGTACATCCTAGACCCACAGCACAGGATGTCATTGATAGTAAACATCCTGCATGTCTTAGTACAGCAAAATACCATAAGTCCCAAGGTCTAAGGAACTTGGGTCATGCATGATTTTTAGTATCCACCGTATTCCTTGGACAAAGTTCGGTTTTCCGCCACCTTAGGAAGGAGTGTGCTCCAAAGCGCACGATGTGAGGCTTAGGGCTTAGGGGTTTAGGATCCTGGGTTTAGGGTTAGGATTTAAGGCCATATTGGGCTTAGGGTTTGCGGCTTGCGATTTAGGCGTTGAGGTTTTAAGCTTTAAAGCTTAAAAGCTCGAGGAGCTATGGCCTTACTGTCGTGTTCATTTGTGAGCCCTCCCTGCGTCTAGATACTGCTAGGATCCTCTAAACCCTAATCCTGAACCCTGGGGTCAGCGCGCTATGAATGAGCAGCCGAAGATCCGAACCTGTGCATCACACTAGTACTGATAGATATAACCTAATCACAACCTGTTTGGGGCACTTGGGGGGCTTGAATGGGGTTACGGTTAGAGTTATAGGTAGGTTCTGAGTATCCATAGACCTCAAAGTGTCCATGTAGGTAGATTCCTGGGGCAGACCCCAAAGAAGGAAGTCCAGTGTTCTGAGAGGGTCGATTCTATCTGGGGGGCCACTGACCCATGGCAAATCGTTTTGGAACGGAAATGACGCGAACACCAAGAAACAGTCTTCTTCAGCCTCAGGCACTAAGGCTTGCCATTCTGGGTTTAGTCTATAGGACATCAAGCCTGAGGGCATGTTTGGTTTCTAGCCGTCTGTTCAAGGTTTCAAAGTTCATGCAATCCCTTAAACCCTAATCCCTAAATCCTAAAACCCTAAAACCCTAACCCCCGAAAGCGTGTGTGGCCCGGACTGGCTGCCCTCTTTGCGGTCATCTTCTCAGTGAAGTTCTTCTACCCTAAACCCTAAACCCCACACACAATTCCCCCCAGGAAAGCGCCTAGCGCTTCCTCTAGACCAGATGGACTCGCAACTAAGCCGGATTTCTCAAGAAGGTTCACAATCTTTCCCGGATGCCGGTGGTATTCTCGGGGACATTACAGGAACCCAAAAAGGTATGCCCGAAAGTCAACTTTGTTTCGGAAAGATTTCCTCTGTACTAACGTCGGGCACCCAAGACCACAACCGCAATGGAGAGATCCTGATACAGGCAAGCCCTAGATGGTAGTTTCCCTAAATAGGGGGACCCCAATATAGACCCCGAAATATTAAACAGTCCTTATTATGGGGACCCGCAAAAAGGTACCCTTCATTTTAGGAAACCTCCAAAAACACGGGCTTCACAATACCATTTGGAAGCCTATTCAGCTAGCCCGTACCATAATTCTACAGAGACCGTAGGACCATGAGATTCGTCATTGTTCCCTACACCCTAAATCCCCACATCATACATCCCCTATAATCCCCATACAGGGGCTGATTTTAGCCCTACACGTCAAACCCTGAATTCTAAACTAAACCCTTTAAACCCTAAGCCTCTCTGCTATTACCATTTCATCTCAAAGGATGATGCAAATGAAGTGAAGCTGTGCCTGTGAAAGTGTCAGAGGCTGCAGCAGCAGCCTTGATCGATTCCTGAGCCACGCAAAGTTAAGGTTTGAGGTTCTTTTTTTTTTGTGGGACCTGTCCTCCGCTATCCCAGGGTTCAGGGGTTAATGGTTCAGGGTTTAGGGTATGGGTTCTAGGGATACGTACATACAAGGTATACTGGATGACCACGTCTGATGTTTGGGCTTGCAGCTCTGCAAAACAAAGCCGGGATCTGCTTGTATTAATAGGGTTTAGGGTTTAAGATTTAAGGTTTAGGGTTCAGGGATCAAGGTTTAGTGTTTAGAGTTTAGGGTTCACGGTTTAGGGTTTAAGGTTTAGGGCATAGGGTTCAGGGCTTAGGGTTCAGGGTTTAGGGTTCAGGGTTTCAGGTTTAGAGCTTAGGGTTTCAGGGTTTAAGGTTTCTGGGCACTTTGGAGGGATCCCACGATCTGTCTCTAATAGGTTAGCACGCAGATGCTGCTCTTGTAGGTACCCCCAAACAGTACCCCCAAAAGGTACTCCGAGTTCAGGGAAACTCACAGTCATTTAGAACTATTAACTTATACACATGTGTCTATGACCATATAACCATAGCATAGCCTCCAGGCTCTCGATACTTCTCATATTCCCGCCAAAACCAACAAAAGCTCAAACGGCCCCGAGCAAGAGCCCCTCCTAAAGCCCGATGAGCATCAGTCAGGATGAATGAATTACGCAAGAAGAATACGGTTCTAGGCTGTCTTGGCTTGAATGGTGGAACCCTTCGATCAATCTGTTTCCAGTAGCAAGGCACCTAGGTTGGCCCCTAGAGCCCTTTGAAACATATTAGTATATAGGGTCCCTTAATAAAGCCATTAGGGAAAATATTAAATATCCCAGGGGCCTACCCAGGCACCCAAAAGCTGAAAGTTGCTAAAATGAACCTTTCAGCACAGACCGCTCATCATCACCCTTGACTGCGAGCCCTAAATCCAACATGTGTGCCTGGAGAGCCAAGATGATAAGGCAAGGTACATGCTTGGGACATGTACCAAAGTTGAACTCCATGTAGAACCTCATGGGCCTCATCAGAAACCGAAAGCCAAAGCATTCAAGCCAAGATCATATCCTTGAACTTGATCTCGAAAACTAAATTAAGCACGTCGGAATAATCATCTGGAGATTTCTATGACTATGTAAGAGACATAAGGACGATAATGCTATTCAGGCTTCTACAATGCACGTCAATGAAAAACCTGATCCCTAAATGCCCTCTTCACGAACTCATGAATCCTCAGTGGTCCACAGAGAACCCTGGCTGTAAAGCATGGATGATATGGTTCATGGAGAAAAGCACCAGCCTGGGATAATCAAGTTACTGCAATTCTTTCCAAACACTTATCCCATCCAAGACCGCACACCCTGCCAGCCCGTCCCCCCGCCCCTCCGTGGCCCTTGGGCGGTGCAAGAGTAACACTCAGACCCACGGAGCCCAATACCCCTCAACTAAGGAATATAGCTTAAATCACATAAGGGGTACCATTTAGGGTATATTCCTTAATTAAGGGGTATTGGGCTCTTTGGGCACCCTCAACCCCAAATCCCAAACCCTTAACCCGAAGCCTCATTGGTGAGGTCCATGTCCAACGGGAGGAGACGGGCGGTGTGCTCGGCTTTTAGCGCCTGCCGAAGCTGTTAATGCACAAAATCCTAGGGGTTTAGGGGTTTAGGGTCTAGGGCAGTACCCTCACCGCTTTTGCAGGGCTATAGGGGTTATTTCCAGCTCTATAGGGGCAAATAGGGAGGTACAAGGATTTATCGGGTTTAGGTTTCTTTGGGGGTCCTCATCACAAGAATCGTAGTACATACATGCGGGTCCTCCTGTTTAGAAAACTATCAGGTACACAGCTACCAGAATTGTCAAGGTTTAGGTATCAGGGATTATGCAGGATCTTTTTGTCCGTCAGTTCGGAAGATGGCGCTTGCGGTTCAAGAGGTCCTGGGGGCTTTCTAATGGATGGTTGTCTACGCAGGCTCATATTACATGCAGAACAAGTGCTGGCTCTTGAAATTCATGCTTGTTTAGGCTGTAGGGTGTGCGGCGACTTGGTATGCCGGACTTTGAGCTGCAGGCTCCCCCACGCTAACTCAACATGTTCAGTCTTGGGCCTACAAGTCCAAAAAAGACCCTAAACCCTAAACAAAACTACTGTCCTTTCAAAAGGGACCTGACTTTAGAGGCCTCAGGCCAGCTTGGAGGAGTACCTCTTGCATATCGCAGAGGTTTAGCCAAGCTAGAGTTTGCGCTAGTTTCATGCACGCTCTGTGCCTGCGGCTCTTACGCCTTTCTCCTGAATCTCCTACTGCTGATATCGTCATCTGATGCCGCAAATCCTCAATGCGCCAAAAAGCTGCAAATTTTGGCTGCAGCTGCAGCAGTCGCTGCACGTGCAGCCTTTTTCTGCCAGTCACAATCCAAGGCGCTTCTCCGATAAACTCTCAGCCTGAATCCGGCAAACTCTCAGCCCCATGCGCTGTGAACCCTTCATCCGTACTTGGAGGTGCATGTAACTGCATAACGATCCAGATACACGCCCCCCCAAGTAAAAAATACGTCAATTGTTGGGAGGATTATGTTCCTTCTACTAAACACAGTGAAGAACATGCAGCATGATTGCTCATGTTATCCAAGTGAGGAACCGGCAAAACTGCAACGTAAAGTAAACGCCTGAAAAATGTCTCACATGAATCCCTGACAACCCCTAAAACAATCATGGCGCAATTTGCCCCATAGTCCTACTCTTCTTACCTTGGTTCCTACATTAAATAGCTCTAAACCCTAAACCATTCTCATTCATTAATTCCCAGCCCTAGATCCTAAACCCCTTGTCATTTTAGTTCCCATAATTGTAGTCCCCCTTAAGTAGACAGAATATGCCTTTGGGTATACTATAAAAAGATCCCCATACACCCCATATTCTATCTACCTCAGGAGGACTATAAATTAGCTCCGGGGCCGAGCCGCCTGGAGGCCAGTGGCGGAAAGCGCTGTCCGCCCGGTGGCCACCACGTTGAGCCTCTGCTAATCCTCTCCCTCAAAAAAAATAAGCCCACCCAGCCCCCAATAACGAACTCTCCCAATACGGTTCCATGAAATAATAATGGGAAAATTCATTAACAGGGCAAGTTTATGATTTAAGGGGAAGGGATTATTCTTCTCTCAAAGTTATCATGACTTACACGCTGGGGTTCAGGACTGAACATTCAACCCCAAAAGCCTAGACCCTACACCTCAAAACCCTAAACACCTAACCCCTAAAACCCTAAAACCCCCTAAACCCCTCAGGTTGCACCCCTAAACGGCTTCCCAACATGGCCATCATCTGAACCAGTGTAGATGCTTCAGGTTCACGGTTTCTCTCTTCCCCCATAACCAGGGCTAAAAAAGCGTAGACTCTATTATTGAGACCCAAGAAGGAAGCGCAAAAGGGTTCAAGGCTAAGTAAGGTAGGGTTAGAATTCAGGGTTTAAGGCTTGGCCACAACGCCAGGGCCTGGAACCCTGGATTGTTCCGGGTGCTCCTATTCGGCAGAAAGGGCGATAAAAAGATACTGCGGGACTTTACTTAATTACAGCAAGCTCTATAGAAAGGTGCGGTATGGGAAGATTATACGTTACTGTTTATAGAGGTTCTTCATGTAATCTTTTATATGAACTATAGTCTAAACT
>CAJNIZ010018535.1:30641-68491 GCA_905231905.1 Symbiodinium pilosum
AAACTCCTAGTATCCCCCCCCTTAATAACCCCTATAGTAGTCCCCTATACAATCCCCTATATAACCCCCCTTTAAGGAGTTTAGACTATAGTACATAAATAGCCCTTAATAGGACCCCTTATATAGACTGTTACTTGGTGGGGGCAGTACCCAAACAATAGCACAGCTGTCGACTAAGAGCCCAGGTTTTAGGGTTTATCCTAGGGGTTCAGGTCTCGAGAAATATGTGTTCAGGCTCCAAAGAATCTATCAAGCCACTCGGCTGAACCCAAAGCATGTGCTAAACTTGGACCGTTGGGTTAGAGGCTACACTCCAAATCCCACGTTGTTATAGCAACTGCGAAGAAGGTGCTCCTAACTTCTAGAAGCCTACCCTAAAACTTATGCCGTATACCCTTGTATACCCCTACCTGCTCATACAGGCTCACTTTAGCCCCCAACCCTAAACCCTAAACTCTAAAACCCTAAGCCCAACCTGAACCCAAAACCCTAAACCCCAAAACCCGAAACTCTAAACCCAAAAGGAAATCGCAATGCTGGGATGAGACACAGTCAGAGCTCAGTCGCGAGTGACACGGCGCAACGCCACACAGGTCGCGGGAAAGGGATTAGGGTTTAGGGGTTTAGTTTTTTTGGGGTATAGGGGTTTAGTTTTTAGGGTTGAGGGGTTTGGTTTTTAAGGTTTAGAGGTTTGGGGTTTCGGGGTTTAGGGATTAGGGTTTAGCACAGCAAGGTTTTTAGGATTTCAGGGTCTAGGATTCAGGGGTTTAGGATTGTAGGGTTGCAGTGTTCGGACTCTGGAGTTGTAGGATACGGCACCTCAATCATTTGTGGATTTGCCAAAGGAGGGGGGCTCTTGGAACCCTAAACCCTAAACCCTAAATTCCCACCCGGCCTGCTTAGGCCCTTCCCACCCATTACTAGAGGTCAGACACTGAAGAAATTCGCGACAATGCACATTGATCTTCTTTTGATGGGAATACACCAAATTGAGCCCAGGAATGACGCCCACATTTTCAGCCTCCTTCCGGGGGGGTCCGGGGAGGGGTCCTGGCCCCTGGCTGTAGATTCCCGGGCTAGGGTAAACCCAGGAGATACCTACGGCTACATATGAGCCATAGTCACGGCTACATATGAGCCATAGTATAATCTCTTAGTATCCTCCTTAATAACCCCCATAATGATTACTCCCATATATTATCCCCTCTATAACACTCTTTAAGGAGTTTAGACTACAGCTCATACGGACATAGGGGTCCCCCTAGGTATGGCCTAGGGGTTGTTGTGAAAAAGTCGTTTGAAACACATTTGATACCTTAGGCTCCTGGAGAAATGCTCCGCACGGAATCAGAGAGGCTGCCAGAATAAGATAGATGGGTGTTTCTCCAAACTAGTTTGTTTCAGGCGGTTCCTTGAAAATGCAGGAACTGAGAGTCCTCTTAAAGACCGCACGGAAATCATGCTTGAACTGCGGACCACCCTACACCCTGCACCCTAAAGCGTTGTTTCCCTGAACACTCGGAACGAACATGCAAGCAGGAATTCGGGTGGTGCCAGGGTTGAAATCTGGGAATCTACGTACTGTCGCTACCAATGGGCGCAGGGGAATGAGTATACTTACTGTGGTAGAGGAATCCCAAACCCCAAACCCTAAAGAGATTACGAAGGGAGCATAGTGTGATTCAGCAGGTCATGTGTGCTGCCGTCAGTGCAGCGGTTGCTAGACTACTCTTGCGCTTACTGCCAGGTGGGAGCCAGAAGTGGCCAATCATCGTCACGCCGCTTTCGAGGTAGAGTCTCCGACCGGAAGGCGATATGGAATCTGATTGAACTGGCCATGCAAGTGTTAAACAGTGTGCTGGGGGTTTCAGACCCTGTTCTACTGCACTCATAGACGAATGGCGCGTCTGGGCCACTAGAAACCTTGATCTTGGACTACCCCACCTCATCAGAAAAAAAACGACATGTTTTCTATCCTGCTTCGTTGCAGACATACAGTAATACATCCCAAGTAACGAAACGCCTTGATGATCTAAACCCTAAACCCTAAACCTTAATGCTACCCGGGGAAAATTCAACCTTGCAGCTTCCCGCGGACGCCATGGTAGCATAATCCGTCCGGTGGAAGGTTGATCTACACGTCCTCTTCATGGAAGAACAATGGGGAACATGCTTCCTTCAAGAGAGATCCTAACCAACAACCCTAAACCCTAAACTCTAACCCTGAACCCTGAACCCTAAACCCTAAACCCTAAACCTACCTCATAGCCATTTTGGAGACACTTATTTTGAGCAACTCCATCTTTCACATGAGCTATAGTCTAAACTCCTTAAGGGGGGCTATATACGGGATTATATCGGAGACTACTATAGGGGCTATTAAGGGGGATACTAAGAGTTTAGACTCTAGCTCACATACTTAGTCAGGTCTGCCGGGCGTGGGGCTAGTGTCAGGGCAACGGTGGTTGACTGCAAATTGTATCCGTGCATTTATGCCGGCAACTGCCTGGCTTTTGTTTGCCAACGTAATTCGGTGGCCACCACCATGTACAGGCTCTTGCCGCGTTATATTCTATTTCACACCTGCGCTTGCCCCCAAAGATCCCCAACCTGAAGCCCTGAAAGCTGCCATTCCTCTCAAGCAGGGGCAAGATATGTTCCTGGGCACCGTAAACCTGTATGGAAAGAGAACCCTCGAGGTCCTCTTCTTGAATCATTTGATTACTGGCGGTGCTGTACGTAAGGGGGTCGCGTAACTAAGGACTCCTAAAGCCATTGAAAAGGTCCCTAGGGTCTCCTTTAGGAGGACCCCCACCCTGTAATAGTGGTATAATAGGAATATAGTAGGACCCGAATATAATCCTTATCATCCCTTAGAATCACTGTTACAGGGTCGGGGGTCCTCCTAAGGTCTCCTGATGTGAGTTAGGCAGCCTGGTAAGGAGTTTCTTACCAGTTTCCGTTGATCACCCTTAAACTGCTTAGTATCTGGAACCCACCTCAAACAGCAAAAGCGCTGTCTTGGGAAAGCACTCACAGGGCTTCGTTTCTGAGCCCGGAAAGAGAGGAAGTCACACCGCCTCAGGAAGGGTCTAGGGTTTGGAGTTTTGCTGCTTGCTTGTGGAAAGAGCATGGAGGAAGAGGCAAAGGAGAAAGAGAGGACCACAAGTTGTCATGACTAGTAACTATACCTGTCTTGAAATCTGTGGACACTTTTGCACACGCCTGTTTCCACCTGGTTGCGGATCTAGGATTCCGGGCGTAGGGCTTAGATTCCTTCATAAACCCTAAACCCCTAAACCCTGACCTAAACCCTGAAACCTGATACCTAAACCTGAAACTGGCCGAGAGCCTGGGCCCGTGGGCTGGCTCTAAGTTTTTCTGGGGCTTCGCGATTGGGATATACGGTGGATACTAAAAGTCCTGCATGACCCTAAGTACCTTATAACTTATACCTTGCTAATTATGGTACTATAGTATAGAAATGTCATGCAGGATTTTTGGTTGCAACAGTAGCGGGGTTAAGGGTTGAGAGTTTAGGGTTTAGGGGGTTCGTATGTGGCATAGTGGGATATAGTAGGACTCAGGGTTTAGGGTTTGGAGGTTTGGGGCTTAGCGGTTTGTATAAGCATAGGGGGATTCTATGGGCATTATAGGGCCGAGGAATATTGCAGTACCCAAACACGGAGGGTCGTATTGGCCAGAAAATGGAAATTGCAATGGACAATGGAGTTATGCAGAAGTTTACCCTAAACCCTAAACCCTGGAACCCGACACCCTAAACCCTGGAACCCTAAACCCTGGAACCCTAAACCCTAAACCCTAAAGGGACTAGACTCTGATGGGTTACCTTCTCATACGCAACTTTAAGTCAAAGCTTTTGATGGCTGGGTGCAGTTGAGAGGAATTTCGCTGCATCAAGCTGGATGTAAATAAAGCACAGGGTTCTCACATCCTGTACCAGGGCCTATTCCTATTCTCTGTTATACCCTAACTACCCATAATTAGGGACCACATACCCCTATTTAAGGGTACACTCAGGGACCTGGTAGGCAAGAGCCTTATGCCCCGCGATCGCAAAGCCGCGTTCTCTGAAACCACAGCCCAAAAGTTGATTGATGCATCCTGTGATAACCACCTGGAATTTCGATACCCTACTTGGAGGGTCCGGGCGGCTTAATGAGAAGAAATGGCAATAATACTGGAAGAGACAATGAAAGCACACACAAACAAATTTGCTGGTGGCTCTCGCTGCTGTTGCTGCATTCAGGAGTGGATTCCAATCATTAAGGACGACTAGGCTAGGCTAGCGAACATGGTAACCTACAGCAAGAAATACTCTTAGTTGTTGACAAGTCCGCATCCTCTCACTGTAACTTGGTTTAATTTCACAACCTTGGCTTAGAGCTTCGGGCTTCGGGCTCAGGAGTCTGGAAAGTGCAGAATGCTATGAAAAGGGATCGCGAGGCTGCACAACTGTAGATCCGAAGTCCTCAAATCCCCTCCCTGATAATATCTCCCACGGCCCTCATAATCACAATGCTGCCACAATTTTCAATGGTACTATGTTGGCCGCATTTCTTATGTAGATTAGCCAGGAACCCCTTGATAATAGATGGATGCCGTTTTCCCAATGTTCATATTTCATAGGGAGACCCCCATACTAAAAAAAGAAACAGGTTACTATTGGGGTACCACGTTGTTAGGAGAGGGAGGCCTTATGAGGGGGCGAAGATGTAGCCCGCAAACCTTATGACCCCTGAATTCTACACTGAAACCATAAACCCTGACTGTACCAAGGCCCTTGCTCACGTAGGACAGGTCGGGGAACTCCTGCGTGGCTGCCCGTGAAGCCATCAAACAGGATTTTTACACACCAAGGGTTTAGGGTTTAGAGATTTTAGATTTTTCCACACCAACCCCTGTCCTGAGAAGAGACACCTACAAGCTGACAATCCCTGCAGGTCCCAAAGGTCCCTGGAAGTAGCTCCGTTTGTGAGAAACTCCAAAGCGCTGCACCCCCAACTTCCCGAACCCTCATGACCCTCAGGACCCCAAACCCTCCTGGGTCCATAGAATGGGTGTAGGGGTTACCACAATCGTCTTAGTACCCCACCAAAAAAATCTGTGTATACAATCCCCTGCTCCATGTCATTTCCATCTTTCTAACCCCCCCCCCCCTTAGCGTTCAACCCACCGCCCCCCTCATGTTAAACATTCCCAATATAATCTTGCTTCTACAATATAACACAACAGGACTATCTAATATGAGGGGGTAGGAGGGGGTTGAACATCAGGGGTGGGGATTATAGGGGTTCAAGATTCTTTTTATCTCCAGCCCAAGCCCAAAACTCGCGATTAAAGTTTTAGGTTTTGGACTTCCCAAGCCTCATGCAGTATCTCACCCTCATGGTACTTAGATTTTGCCACCAGATGTTGAGATCATGTGTGCTATAGTCTAAACTCCTAGTATCCCCCTTGGTAACCCCTATACTACTCCCCAATGTAATCTCCTGTATAATCCCCCATATAACCCCAGTTTCAGGAGTTTAGACTAGAGCTCATGTAACTGTATTCAACTCGCTGAAGTAAGAGCCGACACCTCCCCCCTTGCTAACATGTGCCGAAGCATGCCTGCCAACATCGCAGACTCTTTAGCCGCATGAAGTAAAATCAGGTTAACGTGAAGGTATGACTTCCTAATCTGTATTCCTCCGCCCTACGACTTTTAAAGCCCCAAGTCTTCTTCTGGAGGACCTTAAGGTCTAGAGCCCAAAACCTAAACCGCAAATCCTGAAAGCCACAGCTCAAACCCTAATCCCTACGAAAATCTAACGCTCCTTCTTCTGGAGGTACCTCAAAGCCTCAAGGCCTAAACCCTATTACACCCCTTCAGCTCCCAAAGGCTCATTCTGGAGATCTCCAAACGTATCACTTCCCTATATACATCAATACAAGCCCTTCTAAGTTCCAAAATCCCTTACGTCCAAAAAATGCCCGTATACCCAAAAGACACACCCCTGAGCCCTAAACCCGAGGCGCCATTTCTGGAAACCCGCAAAGTCTCCTTCCCCTATGTCCGCTTATCATTGAATGTGATCAGCTGCCAAATTGTGACCTGGGGTTCCCTTTATAGTATGGCCCCTCATATCTAGGATACCCAGAGATGGACCATGATGTTGACAAAATACCATACAATGCGACACAGAAGGAGATCACCAAAGCTAACAAGATCTTGGGGCGGCCCGATCCTCACGAACTTGACAGAGGACCCCGGTACACCTTGTGAGTCCTACATCCAGGCACGTGAAATTGTTATGTGCTACGTCTCCTGGCCACAAGTGACGTGTTTTGGCCCCCGGGGTAGCGTTTGCCGCTGCTCAGGCTGCGGGCCCGACACCCGGCTATTCTGATGTCCGAATAAGTTTTCACCAGTCGCAGATTCAGCCCAGCCAAATGAAGGAGAAAATGGACCAAAGAAGCAGCTCGAACACTTCGATGAGGCCGCCCGCGAGGCCGGCTGCCACGCCGCACAACATCCCGACAGTGTATAAAGAATGGCCAGGGAGACGTTGGCTAAAGGTTTTGTTGCCACTGCGGCCCTTTCAACTGGACAGAGGGCTACCCCAATGTCTGAGCCCAAACGGTACTTGAAACTTCAAGAGACTTAATAACTACCTACAACTGGGCCTATAATCTTATGTATAATCCCTTAAATGGACTTACGTAGGATACCCCAAGTACAAGTCGCGATATAATCCCAGTTCTAACTGGTTACTAGTCCCATGAGGCTTCAAGTAAACCTTAACCTTAAAACCTAAACCCTAAACCTTAAACCCTAAACCCTAAACCTTAAACCCTAAGCCCCCAAAGTCTCCTTCTGGAGGTACGAGTTGCCCATGGACTGGATTTGGCCCTGGTTCGGCCTCTCGCGGTATTTGCCTCGGGCTGTGGCTGGGGTTTAAAGTTCAAGGTTTACCGAAACACCCCAAAGTATGTAGAATAGCAGCCTTTTGGGCTATTTCGGTGGAGTTAGTGCCATTATCTTAACCACTTTTGCGCTGCAGGTACTTTGCTTCTGTTCATCTCGGCCTTGTCCGTCTGCACGCATCCACGGGTGTAGGGTTGGTGAGTGTATGCTTCTCAGAACCCCAAATGGCATGCACAAATTGGACCTCCTAGAGTATTAGGGTGGATTATTCAGAGAGAGTTCGCGATGCGAAAATAATGTTTCTGCTTGATTGGGATAAAATCGGGACCATGGGTAATAGAACATACACCGTAATTTCACCCCTATACCCTAAAGCCTAAACTACTACTGCTAAGGATTCGGTAGGGTTCATGTAGAGAAACTCTCATATCACACTACTCACTGGACTCCTTAGTAGGGTATACGGGAATGTACGATATAGGGACTATACATTGATTATATTCTCTTGTTCCCTACTAACCCTGAACCCTAAACCCTGGAAGAATATAGCAGAAGGAATCTGCCCGCAGGAGATCATCTTTGAGGCCAGTAGCCCTAATATGTCTAGGGAACTATCTACACTGGCTGTAGGACAATCCTAAATCATATCTTTCGGGCTTAGGGTTTATCCTCCCTAAGTATACCCTAAAAGGTCATGTCCTGCAAGAGCCAGGCTAAATGCAGCCCAAATTAAGGAAGTCGGCCTGAAGACTTGCTTGCTCCGGTATGCAGGGTCTTGGACGTCTTGGGTTCGGGTGCGGGAGGGGCTCAGGTTTTGCGTTCTAGGGGGGTCTAGGGTCGACGGTTCAGCCGTTGCAGGTTTAGGCCCCTTGGTCCAAGTGGGCTTGAAACTTAATTTGTGCATGACACACTAAACCTTTGGCATAGGACACTTCCTGGATTCTTGTTGAAATACAGTTAACAAGGATCTTTTTAAATTGATCTTGGGCCCAGGTAGCTATAACAATGTAACATTTTGTTCTACAAGAGCCCAGCTTCATTGTAGCAACTTCTTGAACTTGCTCCCTAATCACCAATGAACACTTATGGGCTGTCAAGCGTTCATGAACCCTGAAACCCAGTCCATTACCTCTCAAACAGCACTGCATTGCCCTGACTAAGCGCTTGGGCCTACATCAACGGGTTGCATGTGCACCAGTTGTAACCCCTTGTCAGATTGCCCCTTTAAACCCGCAATCCTAAACCGTAAGTTAATTGTTAAACCATACATCACTACCTACATACTGCATACCAAACCTACACAGCCTGAATGCTGATAAGCTCTACCCACCTGCACCCTAAACCCTACAACTCAGAGCATAAGCATCGGAGGCCCAGTGGCTCTGAATTTGATCCACGACGTCCATGCCGTTGCCCACAACCTTGGCTAGCCAGCAAATCTTGCGGTTCGGGGTTCAGGCTTTGGGGTTTATGGCTTAGGGTTGAGGATTGAAAAAGGGTTCATGGCTTCGATTTTCAGTATAGGGATGCGTAAAGATTCCAAAGCTGCTCGAGACCTTGTTATGGGGACTCCCGAAACAGGAACCTCGTCCACGACACCTATGAATCCTGCAAGGCGCTAAGGAGCATCCCAAATCCTGATCTTAGAGCTTTACATCTGTATACCCCAAACTTTCGGCCCTCAACCAATGTAGAACCTACACCCTCGGCCCCAAACCGTTGAGCATTCGCAACCTAGCCCTCAAGCCTACATCTCTACACCCAAAGCCCTAAGGCCCTAAGCCCTACACTCAACCCCCCCGGGGTCCTGGGCCTTTTCTAAGCTTCCCAGCCTCTTCTAGGCCTCGAAACCCTAAGCCCTAAACCCTAAACCTCAAACCCTAACCACCCCCCCTCCCAACCCCTAAATCCTAAGCTGCCTAGCGGCTTCTGCAAAGGGGGAGAAGCCCTGGGAGTCCAAGAATGCGTTGTTCTGCGGGCGCGGGATGGCCAAGTCTTGGCCGTAGGGTAGCTTTGGGGTTTATTACCATTACTTAAGGCTGGGGGGTGTCATTTGGGTTTTGAAATTTTGAAATTTTAAAACCAAGGAAATTTGGGAACTCGAAGTAGTGGTAAGTTTTTTTGGGCTTGAGGGTTTAGGTTTCAGGGTTGAGGGTTTGGGGTTCAGGGTTTAGGGTTTGGGGTTTAGGGTTCCGGGTTTACGGCTCAGGGTGCCCCTGGGTCCCTTTGGGGGCTTGTAGGCTAGGGATATGTGGGGTTGTAGGTTTTGGGTTAGAATAACGGAGAATCAGCATAGAAAGAATATGGAAAAGGAAGCGGAAA
This sequence comes from Symbiodinium pilosum, assembly GCA_905231905.1. Lineage (NCBI taxonomy): Eukaryota > Dinophyceae > Suessiales > Symbiodiniaceae > Symbiodinium > Symbiodinium pilosum. The sequence goes on from CAJNIZ010018535.1 coordinate 39,895, forward strand.
CTGGGATCATATAGGGTGTTTATGGACAGCATGTACGTAGAAGCCTCAATCATTACAATAAGGCAGACTTAAATGGACATTGGGGTCTCATAGGAATGTGTAGGATTTAGGAACAGAGCATGGGTAACAAGGTGTTCTTGAGGATGATCTACAGATAGGAACTACTATAGGAATCCATGCCTCCATTTCCCGACTAACAACCAGCAAGAATGGTTTTTGAGCCGTTCTTCAGGTTTCGGGATCCTTTAAGGGTCGATTACTTTTGCGCGAAGGGACCAGGAAAGGAATTCGATGTTACAACGGGCGCCCCTTGTCAAGCTTTTGCATGGATGTACAGAGGAACTCCCATGCTGCCTCTGTAATTTCCCAGTCATGCTTGGATATCACAGGCTTGGGTTTAGAGTTTCAACCCTAAATCCCAAACCCTAAAACTGCTTAGGTTTGAGGGTTCCTTGAACAGCCTCGTCGACTCTTTTCGTGTCTAGCAGGCTGCTCGGGGTCTGGTTGCACTGTCCGACTGACTACAGGTTTGAGGCTTAGGGTTTAGGGTCTAAACCCTAAACCCCTAAACCCAAACCCTCTGAGGCTAGAGGCTCAAGATAATGTGGGTTAGTGTCTGGGATGCACTCTAGTTTTAGGGTTGTGGGTGAGCGACACAGGATCTAGATCCTACATACTTACCGACTGGAGGGCGAGTGGGGGAATAAATGCAAGGTACAATTTTTGGAGGGTATACGTGGGGATATTACATAGGGGTCAGTATAGGGATCCCGTCCCCAACTCTCCCTTAAGCACCGGTAAGATTGGTTCTGCGGGTGCGCAGTCGGGATGGTTTAGGGTTTAGGTTTAGGGCTCTCCAGACTTTACTGGAGACCATATCCGTCTGTACCGCGTTCCTTCCAGCAACATGCAAGACCCTCAGCTCTACACCGTATACGCCTATAAACCCTAAACCTCAGAACCTGAACCCTTAAACCCTAAACCCAAACCGCCAGACTGCGTGGCAAGACCCAGGTAACCTCGAGAAATCAAGAAGTGGCAGTTTCCCATAAATAGGGGTACCGTTCTTGGAAACTCCCAAGTGCTCCCCTCATAGACTTCTGAAACCCCGCGCCCTGAATTACTCTCCTCCCACAAGAAGAAGGCAGCATAAGCTTCCTAGGAAACACTGGCTTTTTCCCAACTCACTGAGGCACTGCCACTTTTCTCCATCACCCTGCACCCTATCTTAAAGCCCTAAACCCTGATCCCTAAAATCCCTACTCTACCCTCCTAGATAACCCATTATAATAGTTTCCTTTTTCTTTTCCATTATCCCCGAGGTAATCCCAATATCCCCAATATGCCTTAGTAGTTTCCGTTTTATTTCCCAAGAATCCTTCACCCTAGACCCTAAACCCTGTTCCTTCATGACCCCTGCAGAACGGCGAATGTCCCTCCCCGGCGGTCCGCAGTGTTGATGAACAGCTGAGTTGTTCGAGTATTCGGGCCGGCGGTGGCAAAGGTCATGTAGCCGCGGTTGTTGCTGGCGACGACCTGCATGTTAGTCTGGCCCGGACCCTCAACCCTAAACCCTACAATTGAAGTAAGTGAAATGACAACCGTTAAACAGTTTCGGCAATTTGCTTTGCCAGTCTTGGGGTCCATGTGGGTCCAGGCACGGATCTGTTTCAGGATTGGGCGGGTAATTTGGGGAGACCCGGTCAGTGCGGGAAACCGTATTTGGGCAGTGCTGCGTGCTAATGAAACCCCAAAAGTGAATGCCTACGAAGTCCAACAAGCCTTTTCATGCTGTTCAGGGGTGTATGGTAGACTTACTTACTAGTTGCTTGAAGAGACACGGACCCCCATACTATAGTAGCTCCACCTAAGCCGAAGTCTACTACTCATACTGGTACTGTTGCTAGCACTGTTGCTTGGCACTATTGCTATTGTACTGTTGCTACGAATAGCAATAATACTTTTGTCATTTCCATGCCACTGCACGTACTCTTACTGCAACGACAACTACAACTACAAAAATTCTATTACGGGGCTGAGCATCTTATTCATGTAGGGCCCGAACAATGGAATCACAAGCTTTCAGGGTAGCTGATGCAATCACATAGGAACTGTGCACGGTGCAGGCAATGTGAAGAGTTGATGAACGCACTACTCCCCTGCTACGTTTAGTGATTTGGTTGTAAACTTGATTGCTCTAGGCGGCCGCGGCCCGGGAAGTCTGGCTTCTCATCTTTGCTGATTTTAACACTTCGGCACCTGCAAGATGATTTTTTTGCAGCGTAGCATGTAGGTGGCAAATATGGAGGTGCTTAGGTGCATCAAACGGGACACCTGCAATCCTCACAGTTTCTGCGCAAGTTGCTGCACATGCTGCACCCACATCTCAAACGCACCCTTAAACTAAAAACTCTTAGAGGAACGCATGAGAGATTGACATGTTTCAACGCTAAATATGGGAAACGTATGCAAAACCGTTGTGTCCCGACACTTGTCTGAGCTTGAGGCAGTCAAGGAAAGCTTAACCCTAAACCCTATATCCTAAAGCTCCAGACTCCTGGCCGAAGAACCTAAACCCTAACTCCGGAACTCCAAGCCAGGTCCAGAAATCCAAGATGCTTAACCTTGGGCCCCCACCCTGTAACAGTCTATAGTAGCTATATTCAGGGCAATACATAGCTACGTCATGAACATTATCCAACTTTTACAGAGTGGGAGCAGTACCCAGGCTTCACAAGACTTCGAAACGGTTCAAGCCCTAAACCCTAAACCCTAAAACCCCTTCAGGGACGGTATTCAAACGACTTGAGCTGTCCTTGTCATCGGGGATGGTCTTGCTGCGCCACGCGCCCGCAACCTCCAAGAGGAAGCTTGCTAGGGTTTAGGGTTTAGGATTTAGAATAAGGGTTTAGAGTTTAGGGTTGCAAGTCTGTATATAAACCCAGCTTCCATTTCATTTCCCATTCTCTTTCCATTTGATTCTTCATTTAGGTTGTCCTAAGCTCCCCCGAATTGTAGAAAACCCTAAATCCTAAATATCTCCATATAACCCCTATGACTCCCTTCTAAAGGTCCCCCTAGTTTTAGGAAACCCTAAGACCTTAACCTGTCTTAAGCCCTCTTATGTCCACTTAATGCTCACCCCCGCTGGCTCAATTCAAGGCGTAGGCTTCCTCCAATAAGGGTTGAAATGCAAGGTTTTCCCAAACTTTGGGTATCTTTTTTGGGGGGTCCGTGTAACAAGGACTACAGTATTTTGAGGTTCTGTTGGCCACCATGCAATGCCTACATACGGAATATCACTCAAGACATATTCTTTTAGGCCTTGGCTCCGTTGTGAAAAAGTTGGATCCTTGGGGTTTCAAAGTGGCTGGGATGCCACGCGGTCTAGGGTTTATGGTTTAAGGGCATCCAGTGGGGATTTGATCATGAATATCTAGAGGGATTGTGAAGGAACACTGTTGCCAATTCTTTTGCAAGCCACACACTTAGACTGCTATCATGCTATCGCAGTTACTAGTACTGCTACTAATACTACTACATGCCGTTAACACCGCTACCCTATCTTTTTGTAGCAACCCTGAAACCCTACACCCTAAACCCTGAATCCTAAACCCGAAATTCTAAATCCTAAACCCTAAACCCTAGACCCTAAACCCTAAACCCTAGACCCCAAACCCTAAACCCTTAACCCTAAACCCGCTCTCTTCATCTCCAGGATGTGCTGCGCGCTGTGGTTCTCAAGGCCAGGCCCCCCCCCTAGCCTTACCCTTGGTTAGCTAGGAATGAAGGAGTGGATCCTTATAGTACAGGGTTTAGGGTTTAGGCATGAAGGAGTGGATACTTACAGTATAGGGTGTAGGGTTTAGGGTTTAGGCATGAAGGAGTGGATCCTGATAGTAGGGTTTAGGGTTTAGGGATCAGGAATGAAGGAGCGGATCCTGATAGTAGGGTTTAGGGTTTGGGGTTTAGGGTCTAGGGTTTAGAAATGAAGTAAGGAATCCGTATAGTACAGGGTTTAGGGTTTGGGGTTTAGGGCCTAGGAATGAAGGAATGGATCCTCATAGTACAGGGTCTAGGGTTTAGGGTTCAGGAATGAAGGAATGGATCCTTTTAGTAGTCCCTATATAAGCAGGTATAATCGTTTCCATTTTCTTTTCCATTCCTGCATTCCCAGCTAACCAATGGTAAGTAGCAACTCAACAATTGCAATCAAGGTTTCGCGCTGGCAGCTCCATAAACCCTAAACCCTATACTGAACCAGAAAATGGATCGTAGGATACTTGTGAGGTCCAGGTTGTCATCTGGGCCCCAACGACATGGATTAGGCTTAGGGCTTAGTTGGGGACCAGGACTTTGAGATTTCAGCGCTGGGCACCCTAAACCCGGAACCCCGAACCCCAAAACCCTAGACCCCTAAACCCTAACCCCTAAACCCCACTCTTAGTCTGTCCTGGGTTGCAGGGTCGGGCTTAAAAGCTCCAACGGTCCTCGGCTTACCCCGCACCCGAAACCAAGGCTAACACGTTACGTCTTCTTTAACACATACATAGACCCCCCAAATGCTCATAACAACACCTCGTACGTGTTGTTGAGGTCAAATGCCGCCCTAAAACTTCAAACCAAACATGCTGAGCCGGTCGAGCATATAAACCCTAAACCCTAAATCCTAAACCCTAAACCCTCATCACCAAGGTCGGAAGCCTAAATCGCTAAACACCTGAATCATGCAAGCAACAACCTTGTCATCAGCAGAAGCCCCAAACCCTTAGACCCTTTAACCCTTAAATCCTTAGACCCTTAGACCCTGAAATCCTAAAACCCTAAAACCCTAAACCCTAAATCCTACACCCTAAATCCTCAACCCTAAACACTAAATCCTAAACCCTAAAGCTTAAACCCTAAATCCTAAACCCTAAGCCCTAAGCCCTAAACCCAAGCCTGTGGGTTGCCGGGGATTCCGAATTGCACCATGAAGTTGGGCACAACCTCTAGGGTTTAGGGTTTATGGGTTTAGGGTTTAGGGTTTTTGGCAATTGGTTTAGAGTTTAGGGTTTCTTGGATAGGGGTTATATTGGGGTTATGTAGGGATTATAGGGTAGATATTGGGGTTATATAGGGATACTGGAAAATGAAATGAAAAAATTGTTTAGAGTTTAGGGGTTTTAATGTGCGGGTTTGGGCATGAGAATGTAGGGTTGAGGGTTCAAGGCTTAGAGTTTAAGGTTCAGAGGTAAGGGTTTATGGCTAGTGTTCAGAGTTTACGGCTTAGGGTGAAGACTTAATTTTTCATAAGATAACTTCCAAAAAATAGAGGCCTCCATGTGATATGCCAAGACAGCAGTATTCTGACCATGAGGACCCCCCACAATGAATCCCTAACTGGGGTAAACACGATGTTCCAACTACCTCTGCACCATGGGGTGCGAAGGGGACCTACGTAGACCACTGCCCTTTCAAGGAAAGCTTCCTGAGGTTCCGCATGAGTCATAGTCTAAACTCCTGGTATCCCCCTGAATAACTCGTAAAATACTGTCCTATATAATCCCCGATATATGCGCAGAAGGGAAGGTATATATGACACACATGTAAGGCTTGTATTGGCTTATGAACACAGTCTCAATCCCCCACCTTCCCTCCCCCTCCCTCAACAGAATCAAGGCCAGGATCCCGCTTGTACATTTGAAGGATCAGGCCGGACAATGTCACGGTTATAACCCCTATATAATCCCTATATAACCCATATATAATCCCTACATAACCCATATATAATCCCTATATAACCCATATAATGCCATATAACCCCTAAAGCTAGGCGAATGAGAACAATTCAACATCTTGAATTAATGCTCGCCTGAATATAACTACAATTAGGGGTGAGCTCCTTTGAGCTCGTTGTAATCCCTAAACCCTAAACCGGATTGAAAAGATGTTGGAGGATGACAGAAAACTTTCTTTATGACTCTCAGGGGAGGGAAAGGGAGGGGCGGGCAGAGGGGAGGGACGGGAGGTTTAGGGTTTAGGGTTTCCGGCCTATATGAATGGCTGCGGGTGTTTGAAAAGTTTTGGTTGATTAGCCCAACCAAAATAATCAGAACGCTATAATGACAGTAATGCGGTGGTCATACTGTCCTCTATGGGGGAACCCAAACCCCTAGGCGTCTAAATGCAATTTTTCATTTTACCAAGACAGATGCTCCTTTGAAATTAGTTTGCTAATGCCTCGACCTTAACACCTAAACGCCGAAAGCTTCATGATCCTGTCAAGGATACTTACAACCAGTGAGGGTTCAGGGCTTAGGGGGTTTCTCCCCAATATTTCCTATATCAAACGCGCATTCTTGTGGACCTAGGAACCCTAACTGAGAAATGAAACCTTGCAGGGGCCGCCTTGTAGTTATGGTAGGCTGTCTGGGGCTGGTCATGCTCTGAAATGCTCGCACTAAGAACGCAATCTGCCAACATGGAATCTGGAGCTAGTTGAAGCCTCAACCCTGATCCACTCCCAACACCCCCCACACTTAGGTCCCCGCCCATACCCGGGTTAAGTTTAGGGCTTAGGGCTTAGGGTCTAGTTGTAAGTGCTACGTCACAACCACTTTCGGCCTCCAAGCCCAATTGTGTCCCTGACGCATGAGCTTCAGAACGCCCACAAGAAAGCTTGACCCTATAGAACCCTCCCCTTAGTATCAGAACCCCCCCAACCCCTGTGGTAAATGAATATTCGCGTTCTGGTCTACTTACTGGCTGAGTAGGGAACAAGGGAAAATAATCCCTATAAATAATCCCTATACAATATGTTCCCTCACCCTACTAACCCCCAGTAAGTATACCATAGAGTGGGAAAGTCTGACATTTAGGGTTTAGCGTTCAGGGGGTTGAAGCTTAAATTCAAGGGGGCTCAAAAGGTAGGATGAAGGTAGGTGCGTTAAAGGATCCTTAGTATATACTCTGCTATATGGGCGCTTATTTCTTATACCCCACCTTCCTTCGTCCCACCTTTCGAGCCCTAAACCCTAAACCCTAGACCCTCCAAGTAGGATTTGGAGAAAATTAAGCCCCCCGCACGGAAGAAGCGAGCGCCATTCAGCACTTCGCCGCTCTCCACCATGTCCTGCTTCCGACTCTTCGGATTCATGTGCGCTACGGACTAAATTAGGTTGAGGGGGACCTATAGGGGACTATATAGGGTTTTGTGGGAGACCTATTAAGGGACATACTACAAATTTAGACCAGGGCTCATATGGAATATAATCAACATACACATGAGCTATTCTAAACTTCTTAAAGGGGATTATATAGGGGATTGTATACGGGCTATTATAGGGGGTTATTAAGGGGGATACTAGGAGTCTAGACTATAGCTCATATTAATATGGAGTATAATCCCTAATAATATATTCCCTCACTCCCTAGAAACCACCAGTAAGTATACCTTGCTGTTTTCCCTAGGCCAAAATATTGTCTACGCTCTTCTTCTCGTAGTAAATTGGGATGACATGAACCCGAAGAATGTAAAGTGTAGCTACCCAGTTACGAAGGCTTCTTGAAAAGGGTGATGTTGTTAGAGGATCAGGGGGACTTAATAAGTAAGTGAATCAAGGGGGTAGGGTTCTATACATGGGCACTTGGGGTTATTAACCCTAAACCCTAAACCTCCAAGTGCTCTTAGAGTCCTAGAGGATACAGAATGCAATCCAGAACGGTACCAGTAGAGTTTCCATGGGCAACAGTTTAGAGTTTAGAATTTAGGGCTTGGGGTTCATGATTTAGGGTTTAGGATTCAGGGATCAGGATTTAGGGCCCCCCTTGCTAATATCAAACCCCCACACCCCTCTTGGTATACATTCCTGATGGGAGACCTTGTAAATTCGAGGACATATTTAACATTAGGGACGGGGAGGGTGCTGAATATTAATTCTATGAAGGATTACACCGCAAACCCTGAAACCTGCGAGGTTCGTTGAACTTCCAATTGCCACTTCAAGGCTAAGGGGTTTTCTAGGCCAAGTAGGTATATTACGAAACACCAGGGTGGTCTATAACAGAACCTATAGGGGATGAAGGATATAAATTGGTTAAAGCTTGAGCGCGGTGCCACCTAGTTTCTGGGGGTAAATGTAGGCTAATGTAGGAGGAGCCTCCCCCCCACCCTGCCATAGTGGTATAATAGGCATCTAAGGAGCACCATAATACAATCTTGGTTATCCCTTAACCCTTCTCGGGGTAGAACGGTAGAGGCAGAAGAGAGCGTAGGTCATGGATCGTTTGATGCGGTTGATCTCTTTCTGCCCTTTTGCATGGATCCCATGGTCCTGTTCTGCGTTCGTATCACAGTCTACGAGACTGCCCGCCCGACCCCAACAAACGTCCAGGGGAGGAAGGAGCCAATGCCCAACTCAGCTCACAATGTCCTCACATCACAGTCTACGAGACCACAGTCAGCCGACTGCCCCAGAAGTCCAGGACGGAAGGGGCCCGAGACAAAGTACTGAGCTACCATGGGCCAACTCACAACACCCATAATACCAAGGCATAGGATTGTGCAAGCGCTCAAGCCCGTCAACAACGCATCCCTACAGCACTCCCGACAAAGTCAGAACCAGACCCAAACCAGTCAGAGGAATCAGCTGTCTTCCGTTACCCTCAAACTTAACTGACCATAGACCCTCACTCCTTAACCCAAACAGGCCGGTTTAGGGTTTAGGGGCCTAGGGTTGGTCCCTGAAACCCATCACAGTTCTAAACCGCTAGGCCCCAAACCTTATACCAAATAGAACCCCAACATGCGCAGCACTATCATTCCCGGTATGGCTCGTCCTGGACCATAGGCCTCAAACTCTAAGCCTTGAACTATACTGTGGCGACCTGAAGAAGTTTAGGGCTTGGAGTTTAAGGTTTAGGGGTTTAGGGCTTAGGGCCTCAGAACCCTACAGCATACTGTACCCGAACACTCTGCTCCAAATATTTGGGCTCCTACATGATACTTCCCTTTTCATCACGTTATATCAGCTCTCGTTCCACTTGATCAAGATCCTTATACTGAAGCTCTACAAGGTTATGGAATGGGTATATCCAAAATTGAGGAACCCCTAACATACTAGAGAGTCCCGTATAAATACCAATAGCAGTTTCAGGTCTAGTGGAGGCCTCCTATACCATGATCATGCAAGGCATCTGGGACCATGATGCTGGTAATTCTTCAGGCTTCTTAGGTTACCCGTAAACCCTGAACCCTGAACCCTAAACAGCAAGTACTATAAAACTGAACCTTAAACCCATCATCCCCAACCATGACCCATACAAAACTAGCCTTTCGGAAACAAAAACAAGAACCAAAGCAAATGGATAGATATACGAGCTGTAGTCTAAACTCCTTACAGGGGGCTATACAGGGGACTATACAGGGTTCTTGTTATAGGGCTTCTTAAGGGGGATACTAGGAGTTTAGACAACAGCTCCTATGCTGGGTACTGAAAATCCTGCATGACCCTAAGCACCTTATAACCTTGGAGATTCTGGTATCGCAGTATACAAACGTCATGCAGGATTGTTAATATCAACAGTATCCAAGCGAAAAGCTTGTGCTTATGTTCTTTGTGCTAAACCCTAAACCCTAAACCCTAAACACGGCTTATGGTTTCATCCCTGTTGCTTGGGCCGCTTGCTGTCCTGGAAGCGCTTGGCGCCCTCGGGAGCCCACTCTGGGTGGACGCGGACGGTGAAGGTCGACTGGCCCAGGGTTTAGGGTGAGGTTTAAGGTTTAATCCCCTCAGCTGATAATAAACCTCCCACTATCCGCATTATGGTACCATCACATACTTGCGGGAATATGTCTTGTTGCGGAGCTATTGGGACCGATGGTTTACGGCTACAGACTTCAAGTCCTAGACGAGAATTCCCACCTAGACAGGGCAGACCCTAAACCCAAAACCCCCCTCCTCACACCACAGACTTACTGGCTCATACACAGAGAACCCTCTGAAGTTCGCGTATGCATGCATGTATGCATGTAAGCATGTACGTCCGCATGTATGTAAGTAAATATCGAAATATGTAAGTATGTACGTAAGTATGTATGTACATAAACCTCTAGTACTGTAGAGTCTATCGAGGGGTTGCACAAATGAAGCTGCTCTGTGTGAGAGGCTTTGTAAGGGTCTCTGCGGTTTCTTTGAAGTTTGCAGGTTTTTGTACCCTGAATTATAAGCCCCAATGTTACCACTGAGGTGTTCGCCGAATCATTGTTTCTTGTACTATGCCATTGTTCACTGCCCTTTGTACTCTGCTGACAAGAGTGCAACTTCCGGAAAGGACGAATCTGCCTGTAGTAGTCTTCATACTACGCCAATCCTTAACCTTAACATCCGGAACCTTTAGCCCTAGACCCGCAAGCTCTAAACCTGAAACCTTTGACCCTAAACCTGAAGCTCTAAACCCTGAACCTTAAACCTTTGACCCCGAAACCTGAAGCTCCCAGTTCGCGCCTGATCGCCGCCCTCCTTTCCATCCAGGTCAATGCTGAAGGTTGCCTCCCATGGCCTTAGCGTCTGGGATCTTAGGGTTTAGAGTGTTAAGGGGGTTTAGGGTTTAGGGGGTTTAGGGTTTAGGGGGTTTAGGGTTTAGGGTTTTTAGAGGGTTTAGGGAGTTTAGGGGGTTTAGGTGGCTAGGTGGTTTAGAGGGTTTAGGGCTTAGCGAGTTTAGGGTTTAGGGGCATGAGTAGATTACGGAATCATTCTACAGGTATGTTATGAAATGTCAGTGCTGCCACTAAACGTAAGCGGCTACAGGATATAACGTGGTCAGAATTTGAGCTTTCGCAGCTTTCCGTTCCCAACGTTTAGGGTTTTGGGGATTAAGTTTTAGAATCTGGGTTTGTAGGGTGTATGTTTATGGCCCAGTAGGCATGGAGTACCATATAAAGCCAATGCTTAAGGTTTGGTGGGGTCGTAGGTTTATGGAGGTATCGAATGAAATGCCAAGGTACTTCTAGCAATCACTAGCTGCAACCACAATTACCCACGGTTTAATATGGGGAGGCACAACCCACCCTAAACCCTAAACCATAAACCCTAAACCCCTAAGCCTAAACCCCTAAACTCCTAAACCCTCAGCCCTGTGGTATCTCAGTCCGTTTTCATGACCATGGTTGTAGGTTCTCAACTACAGGCCTAGTTACTCGGGTTATAGGCACCCATGGACCTCCAAACTCGGGGAGTCTTGCTTGTGAAATAGGGTTTAGGGTTTAGGGTTTGCGGCTTAAGGATTGAATTCCGGGATTTGGGGTGAGACCTCAGAACTCAGTATGCTTGGGCTTCTTCAACAAGCCCAAATTTATGGGATCCCATATTATAAGGATTAGGGTTCAGGGTTCAGGATTTAAGGTTCTGGGTTTATACCTAAACCCAAAGCCCTCACTTTACCTCCCCTGAGTTAAAAAAAAAAGAGGTGAAACTACTGTCTGAACCTTCTGTCAAGTGTGCTACGGTTGATACCACAACTCCTGCATGACACTACTAAGAACCATCTACCTTGGGAATTGTGATACTTTAGTATACTACGCTCCTGCTAGATCCTGAATATCATTAGGGGATGCAAAGCCCTGCATCTTAAACCCGAACCCCCCCAAACCCTAAAACCCCTTACCCCTTCAACCCCTCAACCCCTCAACCCCAACACCTTAAGCCAAGCAACCCCTAATGCCTCCTAACCCCCAAAACGCCTTTCAAAAACCCAGGCCCGCCCTTAACCCTAAACCTTAAATCCTAAACCCTAACTCCTAAGCCCTAAATCCTAAACCTAAACCCTAAATCCTAAACCCTAAACCCTAAACCCTACGTCGCAAGGGAGAACCTTGGGCCCAGGGAACTCGGTGGCGTAGGCAACGCCTGCGGCGTCCACGGACTCCGCTCCAGCGACCAGGAGGGACGATATGACGGCCAAGCTCCTCATCAAATAGGGATATGTGGGGATATCTGAGGATAAAGGGGTATAGAGGGAGATCTACGGATATGTGGGGATATATAGGGGTATAGAGGGATATCTAGGGATATATGAGGACATATATATATATATATTTATATATATACATACAAAGAGATATGTATATGTATGGGCATATCTCAAGGGCTTCTACAGGACGGTTTGAAGAGCTTCCAATGCTTGACTTGTATTGGAGCCCCATAACCCTAAACCCTACACCCGAGTAAGATAAGGGTGATGCCGGGGTTATGAAATTACAGAGGTGTATGGGGTGCGGCAGGCTCCGCCCGGGAAAAATGGGGATGGTTTAGATTTAGACTTTGAGGGATATAAATTTAGGGGTCAGGGCTTGGGCAATAAGGTTAAGGGATGAGGGTTTAGGGTTTAGGGATTTGGGGTGGGATTTGAGCTGAATTAGGCTGTTTGGGGCTATGGTTTGGGGTTTAAGTTTTGCTCCTCAAGTTACAACCCTGTCGTCCCTACATTGAAGGTTCAGGGTTTAGGGCCAGTGTAGGGTTTTGGCTTCCCATGGAAGCCCGACATCCTTACTCCCTGAAACCTTGCCCAATCAGTGAAGAAAGCTATTGGGTGTAGAGGTTATGGTTGTGGGTTTGGGTTTAGGGCTGGGAGATTAGGGAGGTTTCCAAGCATTTGCACCATGACTTGAAAGGCCTCTTGTTGTTGATGATGAAATTCTAGGGTGAAATAGGTTCAGCCTTCTCTAGGTCAAAAATCAAATACAGTTCCTAGGAAGAATGGTTTTCATATTCAAAACCAAGTCTTTCCGAGGAAGTACCAGGTGTTCTTCCAGCGTTTTAGCTTTGAAAACAAACCAGAACCAAGTTGCTTTCTAGGAAAAGATGGCCTTGACCAAGCGACAAACGACTTTTCCTTTGCATAATCAAAGTCACCAAAAACACTTTTTCTCTCCTGCGCCATCCATTTTCCTGGAAAAGTTGTTCTTTGATTGTTGGGTCTTCCGTCTGCTTGGGGTGCCTCAGGGACACGAAAGATGTGCAGATCAGGAGAGAAAAGTTGGTTTTGTATGGCTTTCGCAGGAAATGCTGCTTTTGCTTGGTCAATACCGGCTGTTTGCCTTCATGCATTCTCGAAAGACTTTTCTACACCCCGTTTTCGAACTACGCTTACAACTACCAACAGCAGTAAGGAGCCCTGCAACACCTATTGGGATCTTAATGGATCCTCTTATAATATAGCCAAGGCCGTATTCTAGCTACTAAAGGGGGACTATAAATTTTGAACATGAAGTAGCTGCTCTAGAGCAATGAGGGAAACTCTGGGAACTCGTCATACATTTCGAACGTCTGCTTTCCCTGTCAGACCCGGCCAAGGTACGGCAGTGCTTCCACATGGCCTCACCCCAACCTCTATTTCCTTCAACTCAAAATCCCACACCTAGGTAGTCAGATTAGGACACCCTAGTGTAGGGTTTAGGGTTTAGGGTGGTAATCCAAAGGGACTATAACACTATAACATGAGGTTTTCCATACCTACAACCCTATAATTTCGTTTCTTAAACCGCTTTGGAAACACGTTGCCATGTTCCTTGATTCTTCCTATTACCGTGCCCCTAAACCCTTAAAACTAAACCCCTTTGACCCTAAGCCCTAAAAGCTTAAACCCCCTTGACCCTAAACCCTAAACCCTAAAAACCCTAAACCCTAAACTGGCTAGCATCCCATCACCCTAGGTCCTGTACATCCCCATTTACCACCCTACTACCGGGGCCTAAATAGTTAGTTACCAATATCATGTTGAGGTCCATTTGAGGTACCATCTACTACAAGTATACAAGGAATACGGAACCATAATGTTGGTAATAATTTAGGCCAGACAATACTATAATAGGCCATAATACACTATACTATACTATAATATTGGTAATTATTTAAGCCCCTGCAGTACGCTGAAGCGCGGTAGAGGCTCTTCAGCATGGCTTCGGAGTTAAAAGCGGGTCGCTGAAAGGCAAAGGATGATTGAAGCTTAGCGTCTGCGGAAGAGGTTTATCGGATTAATGGTTTAGGAAGGTTTAAGGTTTCAGGGTTAAGGGCTTAGGAAGGTTTAAGGTTTCAGGGTTTAAGACTACGAAGGTTTAGGGTTTAGGGAGGTCTAAGGTTTAGGCGAAGGTTTAAGGTTCAGGAAAGGCTAAGGTGTCAGGGTTTGGGAAGGCTTAAGGTTTCAGGGTTTAGGGTTTGGGAAGGGTTACTTGGAGGTTCATGGGAAATAGTAACTGCTTATAACTGGGCTTATAACCCTACTTAGAACCCCCCTAAATGACCTTCTAGGGGTTACCCCAATTATAAGTAGGGTTATAACCCCAGTTATAAATGGTTAATAAGTCCCATGACCCTCCAAGTAAGGTTTTAGGGTTTAGGGTTTACGGTTTAGGCTTTACTACCCGAGTTACCCATGTACCTATGAAGTTCTTTTTGGCGAGTATGCTTTAGCTGCATGCCAAGAACATAACAGACGCCAAAAACGGAACAGACCTCAAAAAAAAGGAACTACATAGAAGCCAGTGGGTAAGGGCCCATGTCCTGAATACCACATACCTTGGGCCCAAACGGGCTGTCCAGATAAGTTGGGCCCTCTGAATCCTAAACTCCCCTATAAACCTCTCTCGCGTTGAATGTGTTCCTAGGCCAGCGGTGAATACATGGAGTCTAACATACTTGTATATGCAAGATTGGGTTTTAAAATAGTAAAAACTTACAGCCAGTATCCAACAATGACCTGGCCAAATGTTCTGGGGTTTGGAGGTTTGCGGCCCTTTTACATTCTTCTCCTGGTCTGGCAAGGTTATAATTATCGTTGCGGCGGTCCCCTATGTTTCTTTTGCCTGAAGTGCTACCGATTTGGCGGTACCAACCGCTGCAATCTCTCAATGGCTTTCAAAACCATACTCTTGCCAGATTTAAGTACCGTCGCCTTCAACCCCGAACCTCACACCTTCTGCAACCTGCAACCTAAAAACCGTAAACCCTAAACTCGAAAAAAAACCGTAAACCCTAAACCCCGTAAACGGAGAAACCTGAACCCTAAGCCCTTTAAAAACGAAAGCGCAAACCCTCAACCCGTCAATCCCTAACCCCTAAACCTTTCAAACCCTGGAACCTAAGCCGTGGCTTTCCTTGAGATGATGAACAACCGGGAGGCAAGCGCTTAGAACTGTCGAGTTTAGGGTTTAGTAGTTTTTTTGGGTGGGTGAAGGGTTCCTGGCTTTGAGGGTTTTGGGGTGTTCTTTCTGGTTTCAGTGCCTCACACCGCTGAAGGTCTAGAGCTGAGTGACAGTGAACTAACTCATCACGGAAAAAAGCCTTGAATGAAAAACAAGACGCGATGTCAGACTTCCAACTACGCTATTGCAAGCGGCACTGCATCACAACCATCCGCAATCATCATCTTCATCATCATCATCATCATCGTTGTTACCACCAGCCCCCGTAAAACCTAAGCCTAAACGCCAAGCCCCAAACCCAGCATCTTCTTTTCCGGACAGGCCTGCGCACGCTCCAGTCTGATGGTTCTTTGAAAAGCTGCAGGAGTCGTGGCGCAATCCTTCAACCGGCGCTGCACATGAGGCTCCCAGGGAAATCAGATTCGTCGTTGCTGAAGCTCAGATATTATACACCTAATGTGTGTCCTGAAAACTTCTGTTTGCTTCTCAGAGACGCTGGTACATGCTACAGCTGCAGTCCACCTCTGCACGTGCAACCATAAAGGAACATAGACCGTCAAACAACAACGCGGAGAACATGCGTACCTGCGGATGTTTCCGAATATCAAGCGCGCGCATTTGAGTCTTTAGTAGCATCACTGTTCAGTACTTATCCCCTCCCTCATACTACTCCACCACCATACTAGTCAGTAACCTTAGAACCCAAATAATATAGTAGGTTCCATTTCCTTTTCCATTCCCCTCTATACTCCCATAGAACCCGTTCACTATAGCTTTAGAGAGAACATTATCGGTCTGGGCATCCGAGGCTGCGAAATTGACACTTTAGATGAATAATTCGGGTTTAAGATTTAGGGTTTAGGGTGAGGCCGACTGACCATGATCAGCACTACATTCCCGCCTCCCAAAAGCTCACTTCAGCTGCTTATTGTGGGATCTACACTAAGCAAATGCCCAATAGTTATGTCTCAGGAGGGCAATCCAGATTTCCCTGAGCTTGGATGCTGGTGGGCAGCGGCACATCGCTCAGAACAGCATGGTGCACTGTTCTCTCTCGCGCTGCGCCTTGCGTTGCTGGACTTTGCAGGATTTCAGGTTTGGGGCTTAGCTTACCTTTCGGTAGCGGGGAATCGAGGAATGAATCCTTCCAGTACTCGCTGTCTAATGCTCATTTATACTTTGCACCTTCCATTTGACTTTCCATCCTTTCAGTCCCTGCTGACCAGAGGTATAATTAATAAGGTTTTCATGTTTCCCAGCAGTAGCTATATACTGTGAAGAATGCCACGGAGACCCATGGCAACAATGAGCGGATTGTATGGCCCCTCAGAGATTTTGTCAAGAGCTTCACTGATAGGACTAGATCATGAAGTGGGGCAGGCCCTAGGTGACATAGTAGCTGCCCTAAGCCCTAAACTCTAAACGCTCAACAGTAACTAAGTAGCTGGTGGTTAGTTGCAAATGGAGGCTTGGGTCCCTCTCGCAGTCCCTCTACATTCCCATTTAGGTCACTGAAACCCCTTGGTTCCTTCCCTAAACCCTAAAACCCTAAGTAACCCTTTACACAATGCTAAAAGGTGAATCACTTCTGCCCTGAGAAGGCTGCCCTTCCCAAACTAACATAACCTGCCCCCCAAAAGAACAAATGTGTATTTGAAGATGCCATGTTTGGGGGTTCCATGTTAATGCGTGCTAGTTTGGAGCACTTGTATTCCTACTTCTGCAGGAGACGTCTTTGCGGAGGGAGGAGGTTGAGCATTGGGACCCTAAGCTGGGTTGCTGCGAAAGAACTTAAGTTAAGTTACCCTAGCAAGAAGCCCTACTATTTACTATATACCCATATTATGGTGGCTTACCCTATGCCCTAAACCCATTCAAATTCCTTAGCAGCCACCCAGTAAGAAGACCTTCAACCCTAAACCCTAAACCCTTCCTCTTCGGAAAGGATTGGAAGGGAACTTGGAGGTTCTGAAAAGGTCACTCCATGGCATCTAGACCTGCAGGATAAGATGAACATTTCCAGGGGATAGGGCTTAGGATTTGAATTCAAAATCCCTAAGCCCTAAACGCTGAACCTCAAACCCTCTAGACCCTAGTACTTCAAACGCAGAAGGATCAAAGTCCAACCTAAGACTACATGGCCGTTTGGCGTCTCCAAACCACAATTTTGGTGCACAGCGGCTCGCAAAACCCTTAGCCTAAACTGGGTTGCTGTTCCGGAACTTAACTTAAGTTGCAATATTGAGGAAACCATACTAATTACTATATATTCTCATTAGTGTAACGTAATTCAAGTTCCTTAACAGCAAACCAGTAAATTTAACCCCAAACCCTACATATAAACCCTAAACCCAAAACTGAGCCCAGGGCATTTTCCATGTGCTGGTAGATAATGGTTACAGCCAACCTCGGAAGCAAATTGGGCATCTACAACGGGTGCGGGCCTCATCCTATATGCTATTTTCCTAAATTCGGGACCCCAACAGAGATCCAACAAAAACTTTAATCTTTATCAAAGGAACTTCTCAAAAATCCACCTGATTTTGGGACCCCCCCCCCCTCCCCCCCGCCGCAATTACAAGACTTGGGGAGTTCACAGCAATTCTGCCCTCCGGCAAGGATGATATGAAATGGGGCCTCAGACACGCCAGGATGTGTCATGCATGTAATATAAATGGGTATGTATAGGTATATGTATTTTGAATAGGGATTCTTTCTGTCCTATGCGCGGGAATATGAAAAATTCCCTTATCCAATATTTCAGCACCTGCCCCCGGATGCTAACTAGCAAAACTGCTAACCCCCGATGCCAAATAGTAGACCAAGTAGATTGGGAGCTGTATCTGCTATTGGGATTTAGGAGTTGTGTAAGAGTCGTGAGTGTGAAGACAAAGCTTTGGCTGTATTAAGCTTCAACTTGCAAATTGTTGTTATTGGGCATGTAGGGGATCTGAGGGTACCTGGGTACATGGCTAACCAACACAGGCTGCCAACGATCCATTTGTAACTCTGGGAAGCATCTAACTAATCGATTCATGTTCCTGGCATTAAGAACCCCGACCAACACATTTCAATGCTTAGGTTCAAATGCTGCCAGGTGTCCCTAAGATCAACCCTAAACCCTAAACCCTAAACCCAACCCAAGGTCAATACTGAAATCATAAGACCGCGGCAGGCCCCAGATATGCGCCCCTCCGAGAATCAGCCCAAAATCCCATTAATCCCTCTCCGCTAGTTTGGGGAGGGCCCATATACTGGGGGACATAATAACCCCATGACTGATGAGGTACTCTATACCGTAACTATACAAGGAATCTCCCCTACTATAACCCCCTGGAAGGGCCTTAATATCCCTAAACCCTAAACTCTAAACCCTATATATTCCCGAAAGAATCCCTAATATCCCCCTTTTTGAAGGTACCCTTAAGCCTAAAAGCCCCAAACCATTGGCTTCTCACTCTCCTAAGGCTCTAGCAGAATGCCGGTGCCGCTTCCTATCGCCCCCAAAAAGTCGGCGACGATGGTTAACCTAATCCAAGGGTTTTAGGGCTTTAGGGTTGAGCTTTAGGGTTTTTAGGGCTTTTAGGGTTTTAGGGTTGAAGTTTCCCTTAGGAGCCTTGGGGATAAAGAGGGCGGCTATGAGTACCCCAGACCCTAAAGCCCTAAACCCTCAAATCCAAGGGTCTCTATAGGGATTCTTTTCTAGGTTCCCCAGTAACCCATCATAAATAAGGGTACCGTTTTTCCTACTGTTCAGCTTTAAGGAGACCCCAAAATAAAAAGGTTAACCTGCTTACCCAAAGGCTCCTATGTAGTTCTTTTTGGGGTTTGTTATCATTGTTTGGTAAGGGGTTACAATATACACCCAAAAAAGGAATTACATTGGTGGTTCTGGGTAGTGGCCGAGGGCTTATTAAGGCTGATATAGGGTTTAGGGTTTAACGATGACTTGGGCTTATGTAGGGTTTAGGGTTGAGGGTTGACATGGGCTTGTTAAGGCTTATATAGGGTTTAGGGCTTAAGGAGGACTTGGGCATAAATAAGGTTTAGGGTTTAGGGAGGACTTGAGCTTATATAGGGTTTCGGATGTAGGGTAGTTTAGGGAGGACTTTAATTGGAAACCCAAACAGGAAACCCCAACAATACAGTAGGAATAGGCTAGGAATATAAGGACCCCGGTAGTTGTATTCCTGCGATATTCCTGCTATGTTCTGGCTGCTCCCTGTATGCCGTTTCCATGAACGTCCCTTTATTCATGGCCGAGGTAGAGTACCTCTCTTGGGCCCTGGAAGGGTCTGGAAAGGGTTCAAAGGATATTTAGGTTCAGGGTTTTCAATACTGGAGTATTAACAGGGGAAAGATGGAGCTCGAAATGGACACTGGTTTCGTACAGGGATTGACAGGGATCCAAACTAAAGCCTAAACAATAATTCGAATAGGGTTTCGGATCGGATCTATGTTATAATTTATAGCTGTGGTTGTATAGGGACAGTAGGGTGTTTCGTTTTTGGCTTATACCTTACTTGCAGGACCTTTCACGCTTCAAAAGTATCGAGAGCTAGAGGCGGTGGTTTCGGGTTTCTGGCTTGCGGTTTAGGGTTCACCCTAGCTGGACCCAAACGTATGTAAAATGATGGCCTTTATGGCTGTGATTTTGGGTTTGGGGCTATTATATTACATACTTTGGGATCTAGGTAAACCCTAAACCCAGGGTTCAGGGTTTTTAGCTTCGGGGGTCAGAGCTTCGAGCTTGCACTCTTAAAAGCTCTCTGCCGAATGATCCCTTTTATCATGGCTTCCCCTTCCAATCCCCGCACCCCCGAATTCAAGACGTGCTTTGGGAAAAAGAAATACTTACTTGGGAACCTGGGAAAAGGTAGCATAATTAGGTAGGGTCTGGGATGGTAGGGGCACCCGTGAATTATGGAACAAAGGGAAGAAAGAAAATGAGTTTAGGGCTCGGGGTCAGTTTGTTCCCGTTTTCAACTCTGGCACACCATAGTAGTTTGCGGACCATTGTAATTAGTGACTAGCTGAAACTTCGTCAGTGGGGCTTGGGAGATAAGACCTAAACCCTAACCCCTAAACCCTTAACCCTAAACCCTTACCCCTAAACCCTTACCCCTAAACACGACTCAGCTATGACCTGGGTTCATTGCGCTTACTTCATGTAACTTCGTTGCCAAAGGCCTCTAAAGGAGGAGCCCTCAGTACGGGGTATTACAAGCGCGCCCAATAGGCTCCTGTAAAGGGAAATATGGGGTAGGATTGGGATGGACGTAGGGTCTCTTAGGTAGTGTAGTATAACCCCTAATAGATCCCTGAATAAGGACCCATGTCGTGTCCACTTCTTACATAGACTGTAGCTCACACGGTAACTTTCAAAAATAAGGGGACCCCAATATGTACCGCAAAATGCTAGAATCCTCATTATTACGGGGACCCCCAAAAAGGGCGCCAATTATGGGAAACTAAACCCCAAACCCTGAATTTTGGAAAACTCCCATCTGGTATTGACACAGTTTGAGCTATAGTCTAAACTCCTAGCATCCCTCTTAGCAATAGTCCCCCATATCTTCTCCTACACAATCTCCCTTTAAGGAATTTAGACTACAGCTCAAACCAGGACCCCCCTAAACCCTAATCCCTAAACCTTAAGCCCTAAACCCTAAACCCTAACCCTTAAACCCTAAACCCTTTCTTACAACAGAGGTACACTTGACAACCCGCAGGGTGGCTGCGACATTACCAAAGGGGCTATGTGGTCCCTGAAAGTGGCCTCTAGGAGTGAGAGATTCGAAGTCACTCCCAACCCTAATCCCTAAACCCTAAACCTCACAGAAACTTTAAGGATTGCCTCAAAGGAGGGTATAGCGTCATAGGGTTGATATCCCCCCCGCAAAAAGCTGCCCTGCCAACACAAGCCTTTCAACAGGCCCCAATAACCCCCAATGCAATCTGCTTATGAGCCTGGATGGTCCCCAACAGCGGTTTGGGTTTTAGGAGATAGTGAAAAGCTTTTGCTTTTGCTTAGGGTTGAGTAGAATCGTGCTCTGTTTGACATTTTGATGTCTGAACCGAACAAGATTATGTTCGTCTTGAAGCCAGACTCTAGCCAAAGGAGCACCAAAGGATATTTCTGTGTTTGAGGCTATAGAGTATCCCTATCACAAGTCGTCCGTGTCTCAATAACAAACATACCCCAATCCCCTTGTTAAGTATCCCGACGCCTGCGACACTGTACAGTGGAGGATTTCGCTATATCGAAACCCACACTAGAAAGACGTTAAACATCGGGCCCATTTGGGGGCCTGATTTTGCGTTTTGCTTTTCCTTCCGAGTTGTGTCGTTTTGCATCCGCTGTCTGTTTCAGAGGCGTGCTATAGCTCGGCAAGTAGCAAGAAAAAGCTGCTGGGACTGACAAGCATGTTAATCGGATCCGCTCGAACATGACCGCTATTAGTATGACTTGGTCAGCGATGCTCTGGTAGTCGGATGCGTTCGAACATGAACGTCATCATGGTGTGGTCGTGGAGGCCCGGTTACTGGGATGACATGAACGTCGTCATGGTTTCAGCGTGGATGCTCTGGTAATCGGATGTGCTGCTCGAACATGGATGTCACTATGGTTTTGTAATGGGTGCTCTAGTAACTGGATGCGCTCGTACATGAAGGTTATGTGGGTATACCCTAAAACCTAACGGTCGCATTGTTCTTGAAGCCAAAGTGACCATACATTCGACAATCTACCATATCGATGGCTTCAGTCTTACACTCATGTAGAACCACGTCCAACGATGACCCAGCAACAAACGCAAAACATACTTCCTCATGCAGCCCAGCCACATGCCAATGCACATGCCGCCGAAGGCAGCCGCTATGGGCACGTACCTACAACTTACCGGTTGCTGATATGGATCGGCGGATGGATTAGAGACATACATCCCTATAAAGCCCCTAATACTAATGTAGACCCATGATTAATAAACTCCCTCCCCTTAATAGGGATCATAAATATGAAGGCCCTTAAAAGGAGGGGGTTTAGTACTCATGGGTCTACATTCTCGTAAGTTCGATGTTTTTTTGCATTCCTTCATTCCCTGCCCTAAACCCTAAACGCTTGATAGAAACTTCAATTTTCTTTTCCGAATCCCCTTCTTGCTACCAGCAGGACAAACAAGGTGGGCTCAAGGCTTAGGATTTCCCTGCTTAGGGTTTGATGCTGTTAGGGTTTGGGGTTTAGGTTGTCAATGTCGGTGGCTCTTTGGACATCCTTGCATAGAGGCTCCCCCGGTTGCTTTTGGGAACTTAGAATTCTTCACTGTCCATAGAGCCAAGTACTGATGAGGACAGGCGAATACTGGTTGCCCGCCTCTTGGGTACCCTTCATTTCCCGCACAGATACAATCGTGTGCCTGCAAACCTGCAATGCAACTTCTAAACAGTGAACGTGTGCGCCTGATCCGTCTAAGCTTCTACCAATTGCAGTCTGCTGCTCCAAACCCTTTGCTTCAGGTTTTGCTTCCCAGGTGCACATGGTTAGGGCTTAGAGTTCTGGGTTAAAGGTGCTGTGCCAAATGCCAAAGCATCGCTGGGGCACAGGTTCAACACGTGCAGGAGAGACTTCTCCCTGTAACCTTTGAACCTCAGAGCACAGCAGCGTGTGAAAAAACACTACGACATGTAGAGTTGCTGCAAGATGAGGTGTTTGTATCGAAGCCACAAGGTACTCTAACCCTTTCCATTGGGACTCTCGCATGTTTGCAGAGTCACTACAGTGGCCGGATTACCATTGGCCCCTTGAGGTCAATTTGAGGTACGTGGCACCAAAATTACGGGAAGAACCTGGGACCACAATATAGGGTTTAGGGTTTAGGGGGGGCTTATTTAGTCGGTTAAGAACGGACATAACCAGGGTTTCTATATTATGGATTATGGGCCATTATAAGGGTGCACATATCTGCAAGCACAGTTTGAGCAAGGATGAAAGAGGACAGGTCCAGCTGAAGGTTTCTTACTTCAAGAACACTACTTGGCGGGTCACAGAGACGTAATATGTAGGTTCATAATGGGGATAACTAGGGTAACTGTATGGATTATAGGGCAATATCGGGGTTATTAGCCTACTTACGAAGTCCCCGTGACCCTCCAAGTATCCTTTCTGCAGTCTCCAAATCCTGGAAGAGAGATTAAGGAATTTCACTTTCCCTGCACACTGTTCAAGACGGGTTTCAGGGCTTGGGGTTTCTGAGCTAGTATCAAAATCAATGGGCATCTGTCAATGCCATGACAGTTTCATGAGAATAGCGTTGCCCAAACTCATCTTCTTGAGGGACCTTGCAACCTCTTTTATATCTATCCACTCAACCTTGATACTGCAGAGACCTATATAATGTACGGGCAACTTCTACATGGTCGAAAGAGCTAAAACTTTGGCATAGCAACCTCTTCTGTTCAGAAAGGTGGCATTGACATGAGATCGTGGCCCTAAACATTACGCCTTGGGTACTGCCCCCCCCCTCAGTAACAGTTGGATAATAAGTATAATATGCTTATGTACAGCCCTTAATAGGACCCTTATATAGACCCTAAATCCTAAACCCTAAATCCTAAACCCTAAACCGTAAATCCTAAACCCTAAATCCTAAATCCTAAACCCTAAATCCTAAACCCTAACATAAACTGTTACTGGGAGGGGGGCAGTACCCAAATTACACCTGCTGCAAAGGCCCAGCAGTGCACTTGCTAAATTCCATACTCCGGACGAAGGTGGTAGCGAACCCCAGGAATCCAGGTACCCATATAGTAGGTTCTTGGCTTATAGATAGTATAAGTTTATATAGGGACCCAAGGACAGGAACCCAATATATAGCTAACCCTAGGAATCCAACTAGCCCAATGCAGGTACTATTTTCAGACTTTAAGGCCCAATGTAGGTATTATTAATACTTGGATCCCTAGGGTAATGAAGCAAAGACTAGTTATACTTGAATTCGTGGTGGCGGGAGTGGGGGTCTACCGCTCTCGCGCGGATGCGCCCTAAACCCTAAGCCCCTAGATCCAAAACCACTCACTAATGAACCGATATGCCAATAATGTCAGGATTACACCTCTGTCAGCACCAGCCAGGACCGAGCTACTGGTATTTCAAAACATGAAAGTTCCCTGTTAAGGTTTAGGGCCCTTCTACACCACCAAGATGTGCGAATCCCTTTGGTAGGAACTCTCAGCACAGAATTCTGAGCTTTACAAGACCCCCGATCAGATCGCGCCTCCATTTCTTCCATAACTATTGCTTTACATGCTTGGGCCTCTAAATCCTAGGTTTTAGGGTTTACGGGAAGCCCTACACCCTCTCTCATAAGCTCTTTGGACGAAATCCCAATCCTGAAAATGCTATTCGCGTCCTCGTGGACGTCAGCCTCACACCGACATATAGGTGCTATGGATACAAGGGGTTGAGTTAAGAGAACATATCATGTAAGGTTTGGGGGTTAGGGATTATATCGGGTTATCTAGGTGCTATATAAGAACACTACCTCAACAATAGAGAGTCACATGAAAAGTCAATTACACGCTAAACCCTGAACCCCAAACCGAACTGGCATGACATGGGGAGTTGGGGTCGCGGGCTAGGAAAGTATATTGCAAAACACTTGTCTTATCTAAAAGGAACACATATCACGGACCATAGGCCGTGAGTTCAACTGGAAGCAAGGGCACATTCTATTATGATCTGCTTCCATAGAGAAGTCGCGGGCAATAATTCAGGGAAGCATCGTCATGACCCCTATATAGGCCTCTACTTAAGTACTTGGATTCCTTCCCCACTCCCCTTAAGCACTGTCACAAGCAACTAATCCCTAGACCTTGTATGAGGCTGAAATAATCACCAGTATCATGTTTGAGACCTTTTTGGGGTACACTTTACCCTAACCAAACAACACTATAGAATGAATCTAGGACCAACATATTTGCTAAAATTTCCAATACCTAAACCCTAAACCCTATATCATCTACTGCCATAGACACGCCCACAACCCGAAACCACAAATTCCAAAAACCTTATAACACCAAACCCTAACTCCGAAACCCTTATACCGCCTAACCCTTATAGCCCTAAACCCTAAACCCGAGCTCTAAGGCCCGCCACATGATTTGTCTATCTCTCAACATCTTCGCCACATCGCGCGAGGACGAGCCGCTAACCTACTACAGGACTGAAGCGGCTTTAGGGTTTAAGGTTTAGGGTTTGAGATTAGGATTTAGAGTTCTTACATGAGTCGTAGATCTTTTTCGGGGGTTCAGGGCTTAGGACCCCACAGGGCCTGTATAGAGTTTGGCTTCGGGGCCCAAGTAAGCAGAACAAAGCAGAATCAGGTGAGAAAAGGCAACAGACAATCGAATGGAAGCCAGTCTTACGCAGGGCTTTAATGGGGACTAAAGTATCTCCATGAAAAATACAAAGGTAAGGATCTAAATCATTACCAGGATCATCTTAAGGTCTATTTGAGGTACTCTATATGACACTTATGCAAGGAATCTAGGACCATCATATTGCTAGTTGTGTAGGCTTCTGCATTACTCATGTCGGGGCCTAGATTATTGGAATAGCCTCGGTCGCATTATACCATTGTGTGTAAGAACTTGGCCATCTTACATTGGCTTCAGAATCTGAAGTTAAGCAAATTGGGACCATTTTCTGTATACACCACCTGTAAAGTGAGGTGGGTGTGATCCTTATAGTTTGCCCAGAGCATTACCTGTTTTTGGGGCTTCTGCAATACCTTGCTCACATCAGTTGGGTGCTAATCTTTCAATCCAAAACCCTAGTAGTCACCGCCTACCTACTTGTTAATTCCTGTTTGTTTGAGGCTCTGCAGTCCTGTAGACTGGTCCCATCAGTGCACTTCCTCTCACCTCACCCAAATGAACCTGCGCCCTACATCGACTGCAACGAGCTGTAGAATGATTTGTCTGAGAAACCCTAAACCCTACACCCTAAAACGCAAAAGTATCTTCAAGTGCGACGTTCAAGCTAGTGACGCTAATACGTTTTGGGGACGAAGGTGTGCTAGGGTTGAAGGTCTGAGGGTTAAGGGCAACCCCAAGTACCTACAGTTTAGTAATTAGCAACTACCCTTTAATCAGAAGTTCCCAATACAACTGCAAGTAACTGGGGTTACAGGAAGGGTCTAGGCTGACCGGACCCGAAAGTCTTGTCCTGGCTACAAGAGTTACAAGAGCCAAATTTATCTCCTACATCTTCCCACGTGGATTTTCCCAGGAGCACAGTTGGATTCGGAACAAGGAAACCCATCGTGTGCATCAAGCATTTTGAGATACTCTCCCCCCAAGCAATCTTGGAACACTCAAAGGATCCCTTCCGTAGAGCTACCCATGGAATCCTCTGCTCGATGTTGGGAGCTGTAAGATCAGAGACATGGTTTTGAGAACCTGTCCCGGCTAAGCCCTATACTCCCCCTTAAGTAGATAGAATGTGGCTTTGGGTATACTATAATGAGATCCCTACATTCTATCTACTTAAGGGGGACTATAAACCCTGAATCCTGCCCCAGGTCAGCTGGTAGCACCCCTGACATCTGAACCTGCGCGTACTGGCGGCCCGTTTATCCCACACCCTATCCCTCTTAAACCCGGCTCCGCTTATAGATTGATTCACTCCTTCCCCCGGGCTCATGAGCCTCCTCCTATGTCGAATGATCCTAGGATCCATCATTGCTACCAGTACGACAACGAAAACGATGAGGACGAATTACCTCTCCTGCATTGTCTCCTGCTGGTTCTGCTACTAATCGGTTTAGGGTTTCGGGTTAATTAGGCTACTGCCACAACCGCGACCATCATCGGGTTGTTTGTCAAGCATGCGTTGCGTTTTGGGCTTCCCGGGGCTACTTTCCAAGAGCTCAAAGGACACCTCAAAACCCTAAACCCTAAAGGTAGTAGGGGAACCCATGGTCAAAGGACCCGCACCTCAATGAAGTACTTGGAGAAGATGGCACATGAAAGGAGCCTGCCGCAAGAATTGAATCCTAGACTGAAGTATCTAATCTACAAGGCATCGTGCATGGACGGCCAGTTCTTGACTAAAATTTCTGGAAAAGGCCTTGGAGTCTTGGAGTCTGAAAGTGCTGTAGGCTGAAGCATATGAGCCACAATCTAAACTCAAAGTATCTCTGCTAATAACCCCTAGAACACTCCCCTATATACCCCCCCTTTAAGGAGCTTAGACCGTAGCTCATATGTTCTATATAAACCACAATCTGGCTTGAGGTCGCTATAACCCAGATGTTGCGTTGGGTTGGGGGTTTAAGGTTCAGGGTTTAGGGATGTTGGGTTGGGTTGGGTTGGGGATTTAGGGGTTGAGGGTCACATCACTTCGGCTGGACCACCGGTGCTGGTTAAGGTATGCAGTTTTCTCTCACGTTCGCTGTTCAAAGGAAGGAGACTTCCTGCACCCCAGCCGAATGAGAATCCCGTTTAGGATTGCTGACATGCTGAAATGCTTTTGAGCATCAGGCTAGGCCCCTGCATAATCTACCCTGACCTGCTTTCTTGGAGGTTCCGGTATTGGTTTGGTAGGTGATCATAATTGCAATTCCGACCCAAGCTGCGAATCCGGTACAGCTACCGCCACCAAGCTAGGCAAGACCATTGTTTAGCTGTATGTCGGATTTTGGAATATCTTTCAACAATTCCCGGAGCCGCGGGAATAGGAAGCCGGTGACCCGACCCACCCACCTAGTACTGATAAATCTCTATCTAACCTGCGCCTGCAAAAGGTGGGACACTTTTTTTATTCGGGGGGTGGATGGTGTCATTCTTAGTGGGAATGCGGGTTACTTAGAATGAGGTTTTGCGGTATATTGACTAGAACTGCAGAAAATTATATGGAAATCATGATGGAATCTATTCATGCACTTACATCCATCCTCCAATATGCGTATTACCCGGATATCGATACATACATGAAGCACTCCAGCTTTATGTGCCAGGCGCATTTCTCGCGGCTCAATGCCAGCGGCATCTGCTGGAACACGCTTTCATCTGCATAAGCTACAGTACCCGTGCTTTGAAACCCTAAACCCGAAGCCCTAATACTGTTCCATGTGAGCTATAGTCTAAACTCCTGCTATACCCCTTAATAAGTCCTCTAATACTCCCCTATATAATCTCCTATATAACCACCCTTTAAGGAGTTTAGGCTATGGCTCATGTCTTCTTGGGGAACGATCTGGGGGTTTCTTAACCTGTCACCGTGCCCAAGTTGAAGATCCTACCCTAAACCCCAAACCCTAACCCCTAAACTATCTGAGGACTTGAGGAGGGAGCCCTAAGGCTCCTTGCGGTTGATGGAGGCTACCTGGTTATACTGTTGATGGATTAAATCTTGCA
>CAJNIZ010018535.1:68863-90160 GCA_905231905.1 Symbiodinium pilosum
TATATGCAAATATAAGAATTGTATAACAAAAGTTTGCCTGCGTATTTATGATGGATGATAAAAATCCCAGGCGCATTAACCCAAAAGGTATCGGGCTCATATATATATATATGTATATATGTAAATACGTGAACATGTGTATATGTATATATGCTAACATATCTAAAGGTGTCTCTTGTTTTGCAGGGATTGGAGGTTGTGTTGCGCTAGTAGTTGGAGCCCAGCTTCAGCTTCGAATATTTGTTCCAATTTCTTCGTTCATTGCCATCTTGCCCACCTCCCCACGCATCATGCTAGACATTCCGCATAGGGCACATGTCAAATAACCCTAAACCGTGGCGGCAAGTTTAGTATTTGCATGGAGGGATTACATACTTGGAGGTTCCGCAAAGTGCCCAGCGCTCCCAACACTCTCTAGTTGAGGATTAAACCTTGGGTACTGCCCCAACTCCGTAACAGTTGGATAATTTTATTAAAGAAGTTATATATAGCCCTGAATATGACCTCTAGTATAGACTGTTACATGGTGGGGGCAGTATTCAAATTGCACCAACTAGTTTGGGGTTCTCGTATCACTTGAGGTAGACTTCTTGATCAAGGGATGCCCTGGTCTCCAATCAAACCCACCTAGTAAAGCTGTCCTCCATTCCTAGATTGGCGCCCTCATGTGCCACCTGATGCTTATTCCGACGTCCAGCTACGGGAAGCCCGAAACCCAAAACCTAAACATGACGGCAGCTTTGCAACCTGCCGTGGGTGAGTTTGAGCTTTGAACCGCAGGTGATGCGAGCGCTGCATCTGCCGCTCCAAGCCCATATAAGAACTGTGTTTTGGGGGGATTTCCATGAATTAGCTTCTAGTAGATTGGGGTATATAAGGGGTCCCCTATGTATGAAAGCTCCCATTTTCTCGAGGCAGCCCAAGTTTTTGCGAGGCACCCTACAACCGTGCAAAGCCCTACTGTGCAAGCCCAAATTTTTTCCCAACATGTTTTGGCTTAGAACCCTTGTGTGATGATAGTAGAGGATGCTTCAAATAGACCTTAACATGATATTGGTAACCAGGCGCTCTACTAGAACCAAAGCCCTAAACCCTAAATCCAATAAACCCCATCGTAGTAGTTTCCGTTATCCCTAAATAACCCCAATATACAACAGTAGGTTCCATTTCCTTTTCCATTAACACGAAACCTACAGTAAGCTCGAAGCCCTGCGCCATGACTCTCAGGCCTACAGTGGTGGTCCATTCACGGACATGCAGGCGAGTTTGGGTTTAACCGAGGGGTTCAAAGCTAACGGTTTAGGGTTTAGGGCGCAAATCTCAAGGGGGTTTGGCTGTTGGAACCTCAAGTTGGAACCTAGGGTCATCTGGGTTGTGGGGGAGGGTAGCACCAATATATGGGTTTTTTAGAATTATACACTGATTACCATCTTGCTTCCGACTTTTGGTTCCGAATACAATTCCTTGAAAGCTGGAGTTCGTCAAACATGGGGGTACTCCTCCATGTATGGGGACTACAAGATGGCACTATAAAGGCCATTCATATTGATTATTTGATTAAACGTGAGTGTAACAACCCTGTGAGTAAGACACTTACAGTGTTATTTATGAGATACAACACTGGCAGCATTAGACTTAATCTTACATTAGTTGTTCTCAGTCTGAGAGCAGTTCTTCAAACATGTGTGCAGCATATGAGCTATAGTCCAAATTCCTTTAGGGATGTTATGTAGGGGATTATACAGGGGACTATTCTAAGCTTCTCGGCTCTTGAGTTAGGACTGCGGAGTGTTGCTTCGAACGGGCGCGGCCCTCAACTGGCTTGTCTTAGCTGGCCCTGGGCTCCCTGCCTCGCGCATGGTTCTAACGCCCTGTAACATGCCATGGCGCAGCTCCCTTGCCATCGGAAAGACATGCGCTGCAACTCCTCAGAAGGCCGTTTTTCGGCCCCTTCTGACAAGAAACACTTGGACTATGGTTGTGTGACAGCTATTTTGCTGCACGATTACCCTGCTTCATAGTGCCGCGGTCAGCCCTGCTGAGTGAGTTGTTATTTGTATGGTGTACCGTGCCCCTTATCAGACCGGCTGTTTTGCAAGGCCCCTACGGGTAAGCTCAGCCTACAATTTACCCTTGGTCGCAATTTACAGTTGCAGCTGCTCAGCACTGCTTGCTGCTTTCAGTTTTCCTTAGCGCAGAACCGCTCGCGGCTTGTTTGGGTAAAAATTGTTGTGTATAGTGCTCCACCTTTATGGCTGGAATGTGAGGCCCTACAATGTAAGCCCAGCCGCCCATAAAGGATCTGCTGTAGACCACCTCAGTCACCGGGCCCCCTGGCTGTCACTCTTGCTTCTTCGAGGAGGCGTCTGGCACGAGTCCGATGTAAACCGTGTACGCCCAGCATACTTCGGAGTGTGCTGCGTTGTCAAAGTCAAAAGGGGACTATTCTAGGGGTTACAAGGGAGAAATTGGTAGTTTAGACTACAGCTCATCCTATACAAGGGTACTTGCCAAACTAGTGGCCGCTTTTTTAAAATCCCTTCCCCTAAACATTAGACCCCCGCATATTCCCCCATGACTTATAATGGCACTAGATTAGGGGGGCTTTGTTTTTGAGCGGGGTGGGGTGTGTAGTACTAGGGTGTGGGAATGAGTATACAATTCTTGCTGCTCCCGCTAATTGCTCCCGCAACAATCACAAATGGGCATTTCTTAAACAGTTAAGGGTCCTCCTCATCAACGGGTTGCTTCTGTTGGAAACCCAACAATTATAAACTATTATATCCAGTTTCCATTTTCATTTTGAATGTTTTTTCTATTGTTGTGTGTTATTATTCTCGTATTGGTGCGCAATATGTATGATACCGCCACATTTAAACTGCTTGAGCAGGATCGCTGGGCCGTGCTTGCACATCGATTGGGCAAAGTCCTCAAGACCGAAGTTGACGCCCTCGTGGCGCTGGAGACCTGAGGGAGCACTCTGCCATGCTTCCTAATGAGACAGCGGCCCCGCTTACGTCATGTGCCCCCCGAAATACTAAGATTTTACAGAGACACCATTTACAGAGATACCAAACGTTAGATCGAGAATGCCCGCGCTACACTGTGAAGCCCAACTGCGAGCCCACTACATTGCAAATACTATTCCTTCCGGTCAGAATGCACACCTAGGTATGACACATCATGATTTTGGTTTTGGCTTGTGTGGATTCGTGTTCAAATTCGGAGCTCCTGTGGATCAGCTTTGCATCAACATGTGGTGAAATTATGGATTTTACGACACTCGGCCCTTGCTAGGCAGGCATGTGATAGAAGGCAGAAACACGGGCGTGGTCTGTTGTTTGCTTGCCTGTTGTTGAAGATCACGTGTCCAAAAATGCAGATCCCCCTCGGAATCCCTGCGTGTGTATATACACACATATGCACTTGTAACATATGGGGTTTCCCAGAATTAGGGGTGCCTTTGTTACGGGGCCCCATAATAAGGATAATAATTTTTTTGGGTCCGTATTGGGGCCCCCTATTTAAGGAAATTACCATATACACATGTAGCTCAATTCCATGAAGACTCATGCTGAGCCTTATAGGAGCGGTTGGGCGCACCATACCGCAACATCCGAGGGGTGGACATAGGCTGGTGGGTCTGGGATTTGGGGTTAGCGCTCATATGGGTTTTGCAGTAGGGCTTAGGGCTCGGGATTTCAGAATTTTAGAAGCAGGATTTTTCCTAGCAGTACCGTTGCCTCCAGATTCGCTCGTCATTCTGTTGAGCGTTGTTCATCGCTGTTGTTCTTCCCATCATGCGTGCTTTCTGCTACGGTTGTTTTGACGGTTTATGTGAGATTCTGGCGGGTGGCTTGTCCACGAAGGACGAGGCTCTTGATTGCATCTGCAGACCTTTAAAAGCGAGACTGCTCATTGTACACGTCCCTGAAGCCTTACTTCAGAAATCCGGCGAGGGATTTAGGTTTCTGGATTCTGGGTTCTTCCCAACAATATTGAAGAGGGTTCCCGGAGTTATCAGGTGGGCACCCTCACATGACGCCTACTTGAATCCCACATAACCCCAACCCCCTTGGCAACAAACCCGGAACCTTTCTTGACAAGAGCCTTGATTCTGCAAAACTACTTTGTGGTGCCACAAACCAAAGCACGAACGCCAACCTGCAGCTACCCACGATCTGGATAGCCTAGACCTCGGAAGGGGTTAAAGGGCCAGTTTACAAAGTCTTTGGCGGCCTAAACCCCACATCCTAAATGCTAAGCACAAAACCCCTGAGGCCCTAAGCATTTTGAAAAGACCAGCTGCGCAGGCAAAAACACAGAGCCTATCGATTTCCTGTTCCCTTTCATCGACTGGGAGGGACCCGGCGACGAGGCTGTTATGCTGTACCAGGGACAGGTTCGG
This sequence comes from Symbiodinium pilosum, assembly GCA_905231905.1. Lineage (NCBI taxonomy): Eukaryota > Dinophyceae > Suessiales > Symbiodiniaceae > Symbiodinium > Symbiodinium pilosum. Next base: position 73,272 of record CAJNIZ010018535.1, read on the forward strand.
GGGGCCAAGGCCATAGTAATAGTAAGGGTAATAGGAATAGTTTTAGTAGAGTACTAGTACTGCCACTACTAATACTAGTAATAGCAAGAGTAAAAGTAAGAGTAAGAGTTATAGTTAGAGTCATAGAAATAGTACGAGTAATCGTAATAGTCATAGCACTAACAATAATATCAAAATAATAATAGTAGTAGTAGTAGTAAGTGGTAGTGATAGTAGTAGTATTAATACTGATAAAGAAGGTTATCTGTTGGAGTTGAAATTTATCGTGCAGGGCTTCGGCCTTAGGGTTTTCTAGGGGAGTCCTCCAAACGTGTATTTTCGGCAACCCATAAAGCTCAAGTAATGCCATTTTGGGGGAGGGTTCCAGGGCGGATTCAGTGTCTCCTGAAACTGTCTCGAGTCCTTGCCCTGCAGTAGATTTACTAATAAGTCATTAGGTAGGCAGACGCCCCCACCCTGTAATAGTGGTAAAATAGAAAATACGAATACCCTAATATAGTTGCTGTTATCCCTTGTAGTCAGCATTGCAGGGCCAGGGTCCACCTAAGTAAGGCATGTATTCCTTAAAGGACAGGGATGTCTGAGGAAGACCAGAGGTACCGGTGTAAGATGCATGGTTTCAAGGTTTAGGGTTTAAGGTTTAGGGTTTAGGGGGCCAGTTCAGGGTTTGTGATTCACCTGCTTCAGAAGGGTTCAGCTTTGAGTGTTGTAGGGTTGCAAGGTATGCGGCCGAGAGGTCAATTTGGGTAGTCCCAATCCAAACAGGCCGTAAATGCTGGGAAGTAAGCAGCTGAAACAAAGGAAGGGACAGCGCCAATATCAAGACCCGATGTTAGACGTATGATAACTATGGGGTCCTAACTTTGGGGTTTGGGGCATTAAAAGCCGCTTAGTATAGGTACTCTGTGCAGCTTGTCAGGGATGTAATTTTGCCCCTTGTGTCTCCAGTTCGTTCAGGGTTCGGGGTTCAATGGTTAGAGGTTGCAGGTTTAGGATTTGAGGATGTTGGCTCCGAAGGTTTATCGTTCAAGGCTCCAAGGGTTTCGTGTTTAGGGTTCAAGGTTGAATGTGGTAGCGTTGAGCAGTTTACAGCTAGAATTTGGAGTTGCCTTGCACGAGTCATTAGTCCTGGCATGAATGCAGCAACAGACACCTTGCCACATGGGTGGTTGTCAAAATCATGGTACCCCAAATATTAGGTGCCGTATTATATTATGGATCCAAAAAGGGACCATAATATTGACAACCACCCACATGTACGATGGAGCCCTGTTCAAGGCCCTGCTCTGTGGAGCTTACTTTCTCCGATCTTAGGCTTCAGGTGTGACAGGTCCCCATTTAATCCCTTCCCTCTAACCCCCCTACCCCCAACCTGGGTTGCTATTAGGGAACTTTTTACATTACTATATGAACGACACCTTATTTACTTTTTACCCATATTTTGGTAACTTAAAATAAGTAGCTTAACAGCAGCCCAGTAGCAGCAAAAACATCCCAAATATTATCATTATATAGTATGGCGAGTCTAGCCAGGACCCTCAGGTACTGGGTTATTTGAGGGCCGCCTTTCTGCGGCAGGGCTGGAGGTTCCCAGTGTAGCATTATGGGTCCTTCATTTTTCTGGGCCCTAAGCCCTAAACCCTTAAGCCTAAGAGCGCTGATAAAAACCCTAAACCCTAAGAGCGTTTAAAAAGGACCTAAACCCTAAATTAGGCTTTCTTGCATATCGGGGTTCGTTACTTCGAGGACTGCACTGATATTTGCGTAGGCCAGTGGCTGGACTCCTCCAAGTTGGCACAGTTTCTTTTAGGGTTTAGGGTTCCGGGATTAGGATTTAGGGTTTAGGATTTAGGGTTTAAGAATTTAGGGTTTTGGATTTAGGATTTAGGGTTTAGGGTTTAGGGCTTAGGATTTAATATTAAGGGCTATGGCTATGGGATAGCAACCTACCTTGTGGCCACGAGCATGGCATCACGTCAGGAAATCAGGAATCGCGTGCAAAGCTATGCCGAAGCGCATAAGCCGCCTGTTCGCAGAGGCCTACAGTAGAGGATGTCTGTGCTTCGTTAGGTCCCAGGTTTATTTCACTTTGGGTTTCGTTTTGGCTTTTCACGGTGGGGAGCATAGTATGTTTGGGGAGAGGGTGGCCGAAATTCCAGCAGACAGTAGATGTTTGCTTTTAAGTAGATAGGATATGGGGTATATAAGGACAAGGATCTGATTATGGTTCTGGGGAAGTATATTCTATGTACCTAAGGGGGAGTATAAACCCTTAACCTTACACTCTAGCTATTTAAAGGGGATTATAGATGTACTGGTTTGACAGGGTTCAGGCTTCGAGGATGCCAGGTCTGAAGCCTCAGTTCCGCAGTACGGAAGCGGCAATTTAGGGTTTAGGGGTTAGGGTTTGGGGTTCGGGTTTAGGTAAGCCCAGAACTCAGACTGTAGATCATAAGCCTAACCCATGAGGCTCAAACTCGGCCGAAAGTAGGGTTTAGGGTTTAGGGTTTAGGGTTTAAGGGTTTAGGGTTTAGGGGTCTAATTCGGATTCTCATCTTGTGGCCATGAAACCACAAGCAAATGACCTTCAACCTTTGAAGTGGCCATTAGGTAAAGGTCAGAACCATGAGCAATTGGCGTAATTTATTGGTTCTTAGTAGGGAATAAGGGAATGTAATCCCTATATAACCCCAATATAGTAGATTCCCTTACTCCCTACTAGGAACCAGCAAGGCAATATAATCTTATGCAAATCCTTTCAAGGATCCCCGCCAGTCGAGACTGAAGCGTCATGCTTTGGTCTGAGTTGCTGTTAAGGAACGTAAAAGAAGTTACCATGAGATTGGTATGTAGTAAATATTTGGTTGTTGGGTTTCCTGATTTTACTGACTTAATGCAAGTTAAAAAAACAGGAGCCCAGTCGTTTCTCACCTGAGGGCTTCCGGTTCATCAGGCAGCTGCAGCTGTTTTGCTTTGGGGTGTCAGCCATACTTAATTTTGAGGGCTGGGTTCCTGAAGCGATGAGACGCGATCACTGTTTTGATGAATATCCCATTCAAGGAGAGAACTGTTGCAGCGAAAGCTTCAAGGCCGGAAGTTTATAAGGATAACAGCCCAAGACTTCTTAGTAGGGTTATGTGTGGATTATCTGGTTCTTCTTCAAGTAGTAGGGGCATCTTCCGCAGCCTGAACACTGACAACTGAAAGCTTTCTCTCGGCGGCTCGAGCTGATTTGGCTCGCATTTCATTGGGCCGTTTCCCTTATACATACTTCCTGGTGTTACAAGCTCGTCAGAACTCGAGGCCGTTGCAGTGTCTTCAGTCATAGACACAGAGGCTCGCCCTTTCCTGGCGCATAACCTGTCACAGCTGGTGCAGGTGGCTTGGATATTCGCTTGGTAGAACATTGAGCATGACCTCTTTGGTTATTGTTTGCAGCTATGCGCTTTCCGTTGGGTGATTTCAAAAGAAATCCCTACATAAGGGTTCTTAAGGGCACCAAGTTTCAGAAATGTTCCCAATTATTACTATTATTATGATTATTACTTATATTACTATTATTATTACTACTATTACTATCATTACTAGTACTATTCCTATTACTGCTACTATTATTCCTTTACAGTGATAAGGTACACGCAAGAGATGAGAGCAAGCCTGTGCCGCGTTGCTAAAGTCAGCCCCACCGCCGTAACGCCGCAGCCCAAGTGATCTAAGCTGAGGAAGTGGGCCCTACCGTAGTATAGTCCCTGGGTTTAGGATCTTTTGTGTAGTCAATCTTTTGTGTATTTATCCTATGCTTTATAAACCCCTACAATCCTACAAGTTCATTTGAGCTATAGTCTAAACTCCTAGTATCCCCCTTAATATGCCCTATAGTAGTCCCTATAAAATCTCCGATATAGCCCCCTTTAAGGAGTCTAGACTATAGCTCATATAGGGGTACTCAGCAACCAGCAAAGAGGTACGGGCCCATGGCCAGGACCTCTGAGGTGAGCTTTCAGTTCTGTCATCTAGGTAGGTATACGATGATGTCAAACCCTAAACCCTAAACATGATGAAGCACTACTTAGTGTTCTCTTCACTAGTAAGTATACGGGATATAGGTTACATAGATTGCAGACAGATGTTGACTTAAGTGTTCTTTACCTATTTTTTCAAAAAGCTAGCATATCAGAGGCTAGAAGGTTGATCCCAGCCCCTCTCCCCAAGGGCCCGCAGAGAAAATCTGCAAAACACCAGACCATAGCGGCATCACCACCACAGCCTTGCCCACTCAGGATTTAGGGTTTAGGATTTTGTGTCTAGGGATGTCAGGCCTATGGTTAAGAGCTTTCAGGTTTAGGGATTAGCCATTGCAGGTCTGGGTTTAGAGTTTGGACCTTATATCCAGAATTACAACCCTCAAATCCTGCAGAAGTTTCTTAAAATGAGTCGAGGCACGTTTTCTTCTAGGATCCGACGCTAAATCGGGATCATTGTCGAGAAGGGGAAGGGGTTCAAGATTTTGCCATATGGTGCCTGTTTCTTGCGTGCTTGCTCATGTTGACAGAACCTTGCATGCAATTCAACACTCGGAAATGATGCTGCATCTGCTTGATGGGAGGAAGACTGGAAGATATTCTACCCTAAACCCCTAAACCCCTATATCACTACAACCGTAAAACCCATATGTCTTGGTAGGACACCTTGCAGTCTGGTGTTTGCAGGGCCTTTTCCAACCCTGCGGCTATGTGGTGACACAGCCTAGCAACTACCAATATCTTCCCTCATAACCCTTAAGTGCCCATACTTGCTGTACTTGTAAGTAAGGATCATAAGAACAGATATTCTCATATACCCCCAAACCCTATTACCCTAAATTACCTTAAACCCCAAACCCTATTACCCCAAACCCAAAAGCTCTTACCCTAAACCCTACACACTGTTACCCTAAACCCTAAACCCTGAACCCTAAACCCCAAACCCTAAACCCCAAACCCGAAAACCTTATTCCAATCTTTCAAGCGCAGCATCCCCACCTGCCCAGGATCGGCATCGGCGACGGGGGCAACGAGGCAACCGGCCCTGGCGCAAGAAGTACTTTAATCTAGCACTACTATTTCTACCATTGTTAGTACTTTCTATTATTACAATCATTATCGCTATAAAAAGTTCACTATCATTTGTTACTATTAATACTATACTGTTGCTGTTATTATAGCGGACTTGAGAAAAAAGAACGCCGACAGTCGGTCCGCGTGATACTTTTTTCCTCACTCTGACTGTCATGTTCTGGTAGCGCTTGGCACAAAACCCTCACAGCCGGACCTCTAGACAACCAAAAAGTCATCCCGCCAGATTGTGGAATGATGCAATCCGAAACTGTCCAGGTTGGCATGGGTGCTGTCGTGGCAATTCCAGGTTGGAATCAAGGGGCAGGGGTTCCCTTCATTTACTCATCACATTTTGGGGGTATAGGGTTTGGGGGCTTAGGGAAGACTTCAAAAGACACCCAAAGTGATGTTTCTCTGGGTCTTATAGGGAGCCCTGAAGGTTCAAAATTGCCTCTATGGATCCCTGAAAGGGCAACCCCGGAATCCCCATACCCCCATATGACTTGAGATGCGTCTGGTAGTCGGCTTCCACAGGTCATGACGTGGTGTGGAAACTTATCACCTACTTGGACTGTACTGAAAAACATTAACTGTAGTCATGGACTTACGCTTATCGTGTTTAGGTTACGAGTAGAACGCAAAGTAGTACCTACAGACTTCCAAGTAGGACTCAAAGAATCTGTAGATGAAGCCGGTAGGCATGCAATCGTAAAGGACACGGGTTGAAGTAGTTGCCGGTTTTGGGGTGGGTTTCGTCACAACCATGTAAAGATTGAAGAAATGCTTGCACCCCTTTACAAATTGGTAGTTAGTCGGGAAGAGGTGAATACAAAGCCTGTGTAATCCTTAGGCCCTATGTACTAGATTCCCTTATGCACTATTAACCTCCAATATGCCTTTATCTGCATGAAAAAGCTGTGCACTGACGGTATGGAATGGACGATGTTACCATCCTTTACCATCATGTTTGGAGTTCCTGCAGGATCTTTATTCCATGTCATGTAAGGTTGTGCTATCATGCGTTGCAACATGTAACCACGACCCCAAACCCTAAACCCGAAACCCTAAGCCCTAAACCATGGCTGCATTTTAAACAGGGGCTGAGGGATTGGGATTTGGAGCTTCAAGTGGTCCCAGCTTCTAGCTGTGGCATGCATGGAATCGAAGGCAGGCCTTCCATATCACCGATATGGTAGTTTCCCTAGATAGGGGACCCCAAACCCCACAATATTTTGATCCTTGTTATGGGGACCCCAATAAGGTCCCCCTAATTTTGGGAAACCGCCATATAGGCCTTTCTTAAAGAAACGGGCTGTTTAGGGATTTCAGGGTTTGGCTTTTTCCATTAGAGATTGAAACCCTACACTGCGCTCTAAACATCTAAACACCTAAACCCTCAACCCTATCCCAGATAATAAATGTAGTCATTGTAGTAATAGTAATAATAAGATGTGTAGTGATGATAATAGTAATAATCATTGCAGTAATAATAATCATAGTAGTACTCGTAATAATGATAATCGTAATAATAGTAATTATCGTAATACTAGTACTAACTGTAACAATCGTAGTCTTTGTAATAATTGTATTAACAACAGTAGTAAGATGAACCTGCCCCTGGCTCTTGGGTTTGGTCTGGAGGTGTTCCGGAACTTTCTCCTGGCGATGAGTTTGCTGCGCTTTCTTTGAGCCTTGTGCATAATCTGGCTAGCTGTGGAGGAACATAAATTAATCTGCCATCATATTAGCCATAATCTAAACTCCTTAAATGCGGTATATATATATATGGGATTATATAAGGGAAGTGTTATAGGGCTTGTTCAGGGGCATACTGGGAGTTTGGAGCAGGGTTCCTCATTATAGTAACATGTTTTAAGTTCCTTAACAGCAAGCCTGTCAAGACAGTTGGGACATGTGTAGGCCCTGACAGTGGGCTGGGCATGGGCTGGATGGTGGCCGAGGCGGACTACTGTCCTTTGAAAACGGGGTATTGGGTTCCATGTCGGGAGGGTGGGGTGCTACCACATGCAACTTAGCTTGAAGCTTCACATGGGAAATTCTTCCCGCGACCCACGCGCAGGTTTTCATGCACTCTTGTGGAACATTTGTCTTAGCCATGTCCCGCGGGTCTCTCAAGTCTACAAAAATTCTCGGCCTATGGTATATGGTTCCACAGCATGTCCCAACACGACATGAAAAGCGCATTCCTCAAGATTTCAGGACTTCGGGTGGGGTGCGTGTGCTCTTGGATGGCTGGTACACTTTGTGTGCATTTTCTTTGCAAGGGGCGGGCAGCTTCTTTGCACATTGCAGGAACGGGTGTTACCGCACCTGTGACCATCTCATAATCGGCACGGTGAGCAACTGGGCAGGCGCAGGGGTGCCCATGCGAAAAGGTAGCGTGCTGTGCTTCAGGACCATGCCCGCTTGTGCACCTAAGTTGCGGTCGCTGCATCATGCCTTTTTCGGGATATATTCATGTGAAGTCTCCTCATAGGGTATTTGAACATTCTCAGGTGTAAGCCAGTTTTTTCCGGGTATCCAGGCTGTAGGGAGCCAGGACGTTTGAGGCCACATGGTTGGGAGGCAATGAAAGCATCAGCAGTGGGAAGGATGGAGTTGATGAACCCTTAAGGGATATATTAGGGCTGTATTAGGGTTATATTCGGGTTATATTGGGGTTATATTAGGGCTATATTAGGGCTATATTAAGGTTATATTAGGGTTATGTTGGGGTTATATTAGGGTTATATTAGGGTTATATTGCGGTTATATTGGGGTTATATTGGGGTTTTATTGGGGTTAGATTAGGGTTATATTGGGGTTATATTGGGGTTATTTTAGGGTTATATTGGGGTAATATTGGGGTAATATTGGGGTAATATGGGGATGATATTGGGATAATGGAAAAGAAAATGGAAACTACTACATCTTGCTCAGGGAGCCGCGCCCAAGTACTCGCCCTGCCGCTGCCTGCTTTGTGCCCTAAACCCAGTGCAAGTTGCGTTATTGGCCGCTATGGCTTCCCAAGCCAGCTTGCGGGTATATGTGGAAACTTGGGCATTTCTTTTCCATTATCCCAATATTACCCCAATATAACCCCAATATAACCCTAATATAGCCCTATATATCCCTTTGAAGGGACCTAGCGTTTCCATTTTCTTTTCCAGATGTCCAGATGAGAGCATCCCCCCTTCGCGTCTGAACAGGCTCTGCATTTGAAGCGGCCGCCAATGTGCTGTATCCGCTGCCGCCGAAGCAAAACTATGCGGCCGGTGTCAGCGAAGGCAGGGCACTTCTCCCTGAAGCTATTGGGGTTATGTTGGGTTTATATTTGGCTTACATTTGGGTTTATATTTGGCTTATATTTGGCTTATATTGGGTTTATATTGGGCTTTTATTGTGTTTATATTTGGGTATATATTTGGGTTTATATTGGGGTTCAAAGTCAGCCTCCAGAAGCTGATCTCTGACTTTCCATGCCTAGGCTTGGATGAAAGGTTTATAGTCCCCATGAAGCAGATAGAACATGGGGTATATGAGGATCTTATTATAATATACCCAAAGCCATATTCTATCTACTTAAGGGGGACTATAGGCTTGGATGAAGGGTTTAAGCTGACTCTGCAGTTTGTGCCGTCATGCCCTCAAGGATCCCCACGCTGGAGCCAGCCCGGACTAATGGTTTCAAAAATCTGGGTTCTTCTCACTCCGCCCATTTTGGGGTACTCCTGGGCAAGCTAGCAACTCTTGAAAACTCAGACCTCAGCTCCAAGCTCGTTGTCCAAACTGATGCTCTGACAACCGCTGGCATGGGTTCTGGGGAGCATCGTAGAGGCAGCAGTTTGGAACACCAGATGAGAGGCTTTAAGTTGGGTGCCTTGCGTATTTTTAAATGAGGTTGCAGAGAGGCTGGATACTAAGATTCTAGTAGGAAGATCCCTGAACCCTGAACACCAAAACCAAATCCTGAGCCACAAAACTGCGGGGTATTCTAAACCCTAAACCCCTAAACCCCAAACCCCCAAATCACGAACCCCAAGCCCTGAAACCTGTTTTCGGGTAGACTCCGGATGGCTTGCAAGGTAACTGCAAGCCCGCAGACCTGGAGGCCATTCAGGGTTATATAGGGTTTAGGGGTGTAGGTGTGTAAGGTTTATATAGGGGTTTTTATACGGTTTTTTAGGGGTTATATAGGGGTTATATAGGGGTTATGTAGTGATTATATAGGGGTTATATTGGGATAATGGAAAAGAAAATGGAAGCCACTATAGTATATTGGGGTAATATTGGGATAATGGAAAATATAATGGAAGCTACTATAACGGGGTTATATAATGTAGGGTTTAGGGGTGTAGGTGTTTAGGGTGTAAGGTTTAGGGTCTAGGGGTTTAGGGATTACCCCCAATCATGGAGAATCAAGTGGGAAAAATGGAAAATGAAATGGAAACTGGGATTATAGGCTATTTTTTTAGGGATTTGGGTTAAATTGAGCTATAGTCTGAACTTCTTTACAGAGGTTATATAGGCGGTTATTTAGGAGACTAATACAGGGGATATTAAGGCGGATGCTAGGAGTTGAACCTATACCTCACATGGGGTTTAGGGTTTCAGGTTGTAGTCCCAGTGTGAGAGTTTTATAAAATTTCGGGTTTATAATCAAATTACAAGTCTGTTTGTATAACCTTGTTATAAGCCCCCTGAGATGTGGCGGGTTGTTGAAATTTAGGTCCCTGTTTAGGGTATCCTAAATACTGGGGGCCGCGCCATATTGGTGGTTTTAAACGGGACGTAGACAACCTACCAGATATGTATGTGTATATATATATATATGTATGTGTATACTACTGGGAGGTAGCGGTGTTTAATGTCAGCTTGTTAATTTCCTAAATGGGAAAGCAGTAATCCTTGTGTACTCCCCATATATCCCAGGTGAAGGTATGAAAGGAACAAGGTGTTTGCTGTTTGGGCAGACGCCATGGCTGCACTAGTGGGTCAGTGGTAGTTTAGGGTTTAGGGCTTCAAAGTTAGGACCTTGTCTTTTACCCATCCAATACTAGGTGGCGGACTATATTTGGTGCCATGAGAGGCCCACAGTCTAAGCACCTGGCATTATATTGCTTCGTACGTGTATGCATGACTGGCAACTTTGATTTTCGGACTGCTTTGCAATGATTTGATCCAGCCAATTCGTGAGCTTCACATTTGCGATGCGTGTAAACAAGGTGTGCGGCTCCCCCTGACTCCCGAACCCCAAATCCTAAACCCTAAGCCCCCAACCCTAATCCCCAAACCCTATAGTCCCCCTTAATTGGGGATCTTATTCTATCTACTTAAGGGGGATTATAACCCCTAATCATCGTGGTGGTAGCAGGAGAAGTTGCTCAAAGACATCATGGCCCGGTGCCCAGCTCCATTAAAGGCTTTGCATCCGAAACCCCGCAAATGGGGTTTCCCATGATTAAGGGTACCATGTTGGAGGTATCCATAGTAAGAGTTATAGTATTTCAGGGTCTATATTGGGGTTCCCCTATTTTGGGAAACTACCAAATCCCGAAGTCGTGCATGGAAAATTTCGCCGCCCAGGCCTCGCCCGCATTTGCAGTGGACGGCAAGTACAATGACAGGTGGATTCTCAGGGTTTCATGGGGGTCCACCTAAACGGTACTACTGTTTGGGGAAGAGGTCTGAAGAGTCAGAGATGTTAGTACTGTCGAACACACCTAAACCCGACCCTCGACTGGCTGAGGCCCCTTAGTACATAAGAATATTAGGGGGCTGTCTTAACACTAGGGAACCTTTGGGTTTGGAAACGGGGTTGTCACATCTTGAGGAAGATAGGGAGGTACCGCTTTTGAGAAACGCTCCTACTGGGATTGCACAGGGATGATTCATGATGAAAGCCATGTAGAGGTTGAAATGGCTGCCCAGTGCTGGGGTTTGAAGCCTAAACCCTAAACCCCCAGCAAAACTGCCCGTTTCCTAGGTACTGTGCATACATGCTTTTACTCATTGCGAAGTATTCTGATTACCGAGCTAGCAATTCAAGGTGTTCTTTTAAGAATCTGCAGAATTTTGTAGCATTTAAACCATGTGCCCCAACCGGACAACGCGACCACCACCTGAACATGCACTTTGAGGGAAGCCTCAAGTAGATGTTATGACCTTGATCACGTGGGCATTGGTTGCCCCAGAAAGTGACATATGAGCTGTAGTAGTCTAAACTTCTTGAAGGTGGTTAGATAGGGGATTATGTGTTGTAGTATCACAAGGGTTATGAAGGGGGATACGTGGAGTTTAGATTATGGCTCAATTGGACCCTAAACCCAAAACTCTAAACCCTAAATCCTAAGCGCTCTCTACGGCCTTCGGATTGTGGAGAAAAGGTCCGAGAAAAGAATTCCTGATTACCCCAAACCCTGAACCCTACACCCTATTCAAGAGGGGGGGGCAGTGCAACTGCAGGTTGCAATCCGTCGACGGGATGTCCTTTGACACTTTGGCTGCAAAGGTTTCCTGCCAGGGTCTGGCTTGCGACTAGTTAATAGTTACAATACTTTGATTACCATTGTTATTACCGTCCTTATTACTACTGTTATTACTATGGCTATTACTGCGATTACGAGTATCACTCTTATTGATATTACTATTATTACTAGTATTCTTATTGCTATCATTACTAGTATCGTTACTATTATCACTATTATTACTATAATACCAATAATACTTCTTGTTACCATTATTACGGCAGCATGCTGGCAGAGGCTGCTGTGATGCTTCGATGTCTCGTGCAAGGTGAGTTGTTGTGCTTGAGGCTCCTGCTGTAAACGGGCGATGCTGCATCGTGTTTGGAGTTTAGGGTTTAGGGTTGCGAGATGTTGAGGTGAGTAGACCTAAGACTTTTTCCAAACATCACGTTTACGTTATTTCTAAGGTCGCCCTTTCCTAGTTTCCAAATACTTCCCACATATTGCCGGAGTCCTCAAGGTATCTAGCTTTGAGAACCTGGCATCCCATATGACCTATAGCCTAAACTCCCTAAAGGGGGTTATAGGGGGGGCTATCTAAGAGAGTATTATAGGATTATTAAGGGGGATACTAGGAGTTTGGACTGTAGCTCATGTGAGTAGGGTACTTTGAACAACTAACACTCAGCAAGACCTGTCCTCAAAACTGCTTTAGGAGAAATTTTTAACTCCGACACGCGTAATGCGTAGCAGTAGCCAAACGGCTTCAGGGTTAGTGACACTGCTAGTGGTAATGTAGAGGGTTTAGGGGTTGAAGGCTTAGGGTAAGGGCTTCAGGATGTACAGCACGAACAATTTCCAACACAGTCTTGAGTCTACCTGAAATATCCTATACTGTGACTATACAAGGAATCTAGAACCATAATGTTTGTTGTTATTTACGCTTCTACATCCTGCAGTAGGTTCTGAGTCTGGGAGCCCCGGCACGAAGAGTATGTAGCAGAACGCGTGGAGGGGATCGTCTATGATGTTGGCGAAGGTGCTCGGAGGAGAGATGTAGTAGGCCAGCCCTGTACCGGGTTGCTCTTAAGGAACTTAATCCATATGATGGGCACATGGTAAAGAATCGGGACTTTATTATTGAAGCTCAACTTAAGTTCCTTGACAGCAACCCAGTGTATCTGTTGGCGGCTCGGATGGAACGGGTTCAGGGCTCGGAGTTCAAAATTGTCTCCTCGTGCGGGGTTGGATTGGGATCAGGGTTGGGATGCAACATTTGAGCTATAATCTGAACTCCGGGTATCCCCCTGAATAACCCGCTTTAAGGCGTTTAGATTCTGGCTCATTTGCGCTCGGTGCTTAGTATCTAGGATTTGGGGGAGTCAGGCCTCAAGGGTTCAGGGTTTACAGAGATTGGAACATAGAAGCCTGAATGAGTGCTGGCATCGTTCCAAAATAAAGTCTACTTAAAACGCCTATACCAGAATAGTACAAAGACTCCAGAAACATAATATTGGCAACTTTTTGGGGGTCCGAACATCAGGGTTGTGGAATATGTTATGCGCAAGCTCTATGAGGATTTTGTGGGGTCAGGATTCCAGATTGCATTTTGCCTTGCGCAAGCAACCTCAACCTTTTCCAATGCTACCTCCCTGTCAAACCGCTTTAGAAACTCGAGGACCTCCGAAACCCTAAACCAATCTTCAGTACTTCAAGTCAGGATCTGCTACTAACTGGTTCAGGTCTGTTCCGAAATCGTCTGACTGGCCATGGTATTCGGCCGTGCTTTGTGATGATCTCGGGCGGATGTGGGCTCTGACATACGTAGTCGGAGTGCTTGTGGAAAGAACCGTGAACCCAAAAACCTAGTTTACAAAGCTCAGGGTCAAAAATGCGAGCATCCTGCTATTCAATTTCTAAAGCAGAGATTAAACATAGATTCCAGCGCTTGGAATCCCTTTTGTTATGCCTGTACTGTGCTATAGGCCCATGGGCACTCCTGAAAGGCACCCCTCAATTCTGGAAATTCCATTCCAGAAAACCCAAAGTCTGTAGTTGTACCCACTTTCGGGGGGGGTCTACAACTGATGCTTACTGAGACTGCAACTGCGGATGGGGTAAAGAGCTGTCGCGCACAAGAGAATAATGCCTCTTTTCGAGATGAGCCATGACAACTTGAGCAGTAGCTCTTAGGTGGACCCCCCACCCAATAATAGTGGCTATGAGGGATACTGGTGATTATATGAGGGTCCTCTTATATGCCGATTATACCGCTATTAGAGGCCGGGGGGGGGTCCACCTAAAGTATCTCCCCGAACCATAAAGTTCCAAACACCAACATGGCATTAAACCACCCCCTTGAACCTCTGACTCTATGCCTTCAACCATGCTAGAACTTGTAAGTCGAGACTTTACCCGCTGAATCAGGCCGATGTGGTGGCCTCCAATAGGTATGGACTCGCCACCGTAGTCTGTATCCTCCCACCTGGTTTTGCCAGGGGAGTTGCCGTTTGGGGCTGCGGGGCTGCACCGAGGAGGGTTTAGTGTTTAGGGTTCAATGGTTGTAAATATTAGAACTTGTCATAGAAGTACCCAGTAATAGTAATAACTAGCCGTAACACAAAGAGTAATGGCCATAACGGCCATAACGATAGCAACTATGAACAGCTATAGTAACCATAGTACTGGTACTGGGACTTGTGCTTGACACAAATATACTAAAAATACAAACGCCAAAGCAGGTTGCATTCTTCCTAGAAAAACACCCTGACTGACACCCTGCTGGAAAGATGACAAATCCTACTTGCTGGGGGCAACTATAGCATCGCGCTCGAAAATACGTCTCAGGTCCGCAGGTCTACGGATACTGTGCCATCAACGGCCATGATTTTGCGTTCATATCTGAGCTTGAAGGTTTAGACCCTAAAACCTATTAAGGTTCACGTTAAATTAAAGTACATCAAAGCACTGAGAGATTTCTTCCTCAATCGCGGATGCAGGCCTGAATTACGCGGGTAAAGGCTCCCCAACATGTGGCCACCATGACTTCTTGGGTTCCTGTTGTTGCAATCATAGCATCTTTCCAGCCACTGCGCGTGCTTCAGAGAAAATTCAATGCGCAGTGCGAAAAAAAAAAGAAGAAACAAAAACAAAGAACGACACAGCACGCAAGTAGGGAATGAAGGAATAGGGTTTCGGGCTTCAGGTTTAGGGTTTAAGGTCTAGCGTTCAGGCGATACAGGAACTATTGTACTTGACGATATACGGACTACTGTAGTATGGTAAAAGCTGATTGGCATCCCAGCCACTGGCCGAGCAGGTTGACGAGCATATTCGATTTGAACCTTGTGCTGCAGGCCAGGGTTTAGGGTTTAGGGTTCAGAGTTTTGGGTCTAGCGAACCATAAACCCCATACCGGGTAGCTTAGGGTTCGAGAGGTTATGGGTCTTTATCAGCCAGGGGCTTCGGGTTTTCAACAGTTAAGGGTTTCAAGGTATGGGCTTCATATTTGCCTTCCAACAACTGTAACGGTCCCTCGTTGCGAATGCCCACACTACGGACCGCTGTATTTCGAGGCTTTACGAAGCGGTCTCCCATTAATTTCGCGGTTTAGAGTTTAGGGTATAGGGTCGTTTCGAAATACCGAAATGAGGACTTGAAAGGGGCCAGGCAAGTCAGACATCGTAGAGCATTGGTGGCCTCAAACAGCAGGGCTTCAAAGCCCTGATGCTAACCCTTAACCCTAGGCCCTACACTAATCTTTGAACGAATTACCCCCTCTTGTTACTATGAAAGGACCCCGTGCCCTCGATGTTGAAGATGTCCCCAATATTGGAAGTCCCTCATGGGGAATGCTTGATAATATCAGGCGCAGCGGGTTCGTATGAAGCGATTATACTGCATTACAACTCAACTGTAAAGTCTCCCGGGTACATATTCCTATGTCGCAAGCGAGTTCTTTGTATAAAAAAAATTGATGGCGCATTGCGCGGCCCTACTGCTTTGCGACTGGTTCCGGCTAAGGCTGGTCAACTTGGAGACTTTGGACGAGACGTTAGAAGCAGTGCTTGAGTGTAGCGCTTGCTAGCTCAACATCGCAGGCTCATGAGAACCTGCTGAAAGCCCACGCGTACTGTGAGGAACAATCTGCCACAACTACCACACATGAAAGCCTATCTAACCAGCCAACCCATCACAATTTGGCGGCCTTGACAAATGGTTTCCCATGTTGAAAACTCCTTAGGTCTTGGAAGCCCTGCCAGAGCCCTCAAAGCCCTCAGAAAGTTTCCCGATGCGGATGGTTTAGGAGGTACGACCTGAACAAACATGAAACTGATGGTGTTTTCCAAGGATTGCCTCTAACTCTCAACACCCTATGACACATTCCCTTTAGACCTCCGCCCTCAACCCTACTCCTTGAACCCCAAACCCTAACCTAGCTGTGCCTCCAGGCTAGGGACAAAGCAAAGGCAACTCCAAACAAACCGTACACAACTACTACTCCTCCAGTTGTAACCCCATGAAACTACGACCTTTTGTAAACCCCTTGAGACGATCTTATTTTCGCCTTTTTAACACTCCTATAATCCTATAAGCCGCCTCAGAGGCTTGTTTGAGTGTACCTGTCGGTGCACTTAGAAGAGATACCTTTAATCGTACTAATTGATGGCGTTATGGAGGACGAAGCCTCGAATTAGGTTTCACGACCATGCTAGCTGAGCCCAAGCCCGCAACATAGATGAGCTAACCCAGACCCATGATTAATAAACCCCCTCCCCTTCATAGGGATTATAATAAGGATCCCAATATTAAGGCCCTTTAAAGGAGGGGATTTATTCATCAGGGGTCTACATTATCCCCAAAAAGACTTTAGCGCAGTAGCCGCCCCCTGCAGTAGTGCGTATCTACACTCCTAAGCCCTGAACCTCTTCACTTCCTCAGCCAAAAGCCCCAAACCCTAAAACATGCAGATAAAAACATCCTAATCCAAGGTTAAACCACGGCCCCTAGGCTGGGCCCGTAACCTAGGGATCCCCTATGTACCACTCAGGATCATTGAAACCACCCTAAGAGGCCTAAGGGCCCATATTAGTGGCCCATACTTCTAACCTTAAACACTCAACCCTAAACCCTGAAGCCTAAACCCTAAGCCCCAAACCCTAAACCCTAAACCCTAAATCCTAAACCCTAAACCCTAAGCCCCAAACCCTAACCCCCAAACCCTAAACCCCAAACCCTAAACCCTAAGCCCCAAACCCTAACCCCCAAACCCTAAACCCCAAACCCTAAACCCTAAATCCTAAGCTCCAAAACCCTAAGCCCAAAC